>NC_059587.1:23108961-23116461 GCF_020424385.1 Procambarus clarkii
CTCATATCCCAGATCCTTGTCCTCATACCCCAGCTCCTTGTCCTCATACCCCAGCTCCTTGTCCTCATACCCCAGCTCCTTGTCCTCATACCCCAGATCCTTGTCCTCATACCCCAGCTCCTTGTCCTCATATCCCAGCTCCTTGTCCTCATACCAAGTGAAATACAGCTTTGACCCGATCACTGCAATACCTGATGTATGATAATGAGATAACGTCACCATCTTGACGTATTCACCATCATTTTAGCATCCCAGGTTCTCCCGGATGGTGATGCAATCACCATCATCATTGTACATTATAGACTGTCAACGCAATTTTCAGCGTCACTACCTTCTTCTTTTTCACTATCTGGAAGTATCTTGACAGATTTCACTATCTCTAGCATACACACTCACTATGTTTACAACCCCCACCACACACACCACACCCCCACCACGCCCCCACCACACACACCACACCCCCACCACACACACCACACCCCCCACCACGCCCCCCCCACCACACCACCACACCCCACCACACACACCACACCCCCCACCACACCCCCACCACACACACCACACCCCCCACCACACACACCACACCCCCACCACCACACCCCCACCACACACCACACCACACCCCCACCACACACACACCACACCCCCACCACACACACCACACCCCCACCCACACACACACCACCCCCCACCACACCACACACCACCCCCACCACACACACCACACCCCCTCCACCCCCCACCCCCCACCCCACCATAGCGCGACAACTGACTGAGGTGCAGGCCGGGTTCTCTACATTTCAGCAACAGATGCAGGCCCAGCAGGCCGCCCTACCCCACGCGGGCCACGCTCCCCCCATCCCCCTGGGCCCCCACCCGGCGCTGCCCGGGCTCCCCTCCCTCCCACCAGCCTCTGCTGCAAGTAAGTACCTCTTCTAACTCTCAGGCAAGTCCCTCCCCTTCATCCACTCTTAATTACAGCCATACTAAGCTAATGCATTGTCCTAAGGTAAGTGCTGGTGTTAAATATGATCCACGTGGTCGTGCTGGACCACAGAGCTACATCCCCTCCGGTTTTTACGCCTGCTGGAGTGTGTTAAACTGATATAGTTACTACTATTTTAGGAAGATGTGTTGATGTATAATGTTGGTTATCTCATTGTAGCCCCTTGGGTGTAGACCCCCCCCCTTGTGAGAGCCCCCACCCCCCCCTGTGAGAGCCCCCACCCCCTTGTGAGAGCCCCCACCCCCTTGTGAGAGCCCCCACCCCCTTGTGAGAGCCCCCCCACCCCCCTTGTGAGAGCCCCCCACCCTTGTGAGAGCCCCCCACCCCCCTTGTGAGAGCCCCCACCCCCCCTTGTGAGAGCCCCCACCCCTCCTTGTGAGAGCCCCCCCCACCCCCCTGTGAGAGCCCCCCTTGTGAGAGCCCCCCCACCCCCCTTGTGAGAGCCTCCCTTGTGAGAGCCCCCCACCCCCCTTGTGAGAGCCCCCCCCACCCCCCTTGTGAGAGCCCCCCACCCCCCTTGAGAGCCCCCCCCCCCCCTTGTGAGAGCCCCCCACCCCCCTTGTGAGAGCCCCCCAACCCCCTTGTGAGAGCCCCCCCACCCCCCTTGTGAGAGCCCCCCCACCCCCTTGTGAGAGCCTCCCCACCCCCCTTGTGAGAGCCTCCCCACCCCCCTTGTGAGAGCCCCCACCCCCCTTGTGAGAGCCCCCACCCCCTTGTGAGAGCCCCCACCCCCTTGTGAGAGCCCCCCAACCCCCTTGTGAGAGCCCCCCCAACCCCCTTGTGAGAGCCCCCCCACCCCCCTTGTGAGAGCCCCCCCCCACCACCCTTGTGACAGCCCCCCCCCCCCCTTGTGAGAGCCCCCCCCCACTCCACCTTGTGAGAGCCCCCCCCACTCCCCTTGTGAGAGCCCCCCCCCTTGTGAGAGCCCCCACCCCCCTTGTGAGAGCCCCCACCCCCCTTGTGAGAGCCCCCCACCCCCCTTGAGAGCCCCCCACCCCCCTTGAGAGCCCCCCACCCCCCTTGTGAGAGCCCCCACCCCCCTTGTGAGAGCCCCCACCCCCCCTTGTGAGAGCCCCCACCCCCCCCCCTTGTGTGAGCCCCTACCCCCCCCTTGTGAGAGCCCCCACCCCCCTTGTGAGAGCCCCCACCCCCCTTGTGAGAGCCCCCACCCCCCTTGTGAGAGCCCCCACCCCCCTTGTGAGAGCCCCCACCCCCCTTGTGAGAGCCCCCACCCCCCTTTGTGAGAGCCCCCACCCCCCTTTGTGAGAGCCCCCACCCCCCTTGTGAGAGCCCCCACCCCCCCTTGTGAGAGCCCCCACCCCCCCTTGTGAGAGCCCCCACCCCCCTTGTGAGAGCCCCCACCTCCCTTGTGAGAGCCCCCACCTCCCTTGTGAGAGCCCCCACCTCCCTTGTGAGAGCCCCCACCCCCCTTGTGAGAGCCTCCACCCCCCTTGTGAGAGCCCCCACCCCCCTTGTGAGAGCCCCCACCCCTCTTGTGAGAGCCCCCCACCCCCCTTTGTGAGAGCCCCCACCCCCTTGTGAGAGCCCCCACCCCCCCCCCCCTTGTGAGAGCCCCCACCCCCCTTGTGAGAGCCCCCACCCCCTTGTGAGAGCCCCCACCCCCTTGTGAGAGCCCCCACCCCTTTGTGAGAGCCCCCACCCCCCCCCCCCTTGTGAGAGCCCCCACCCCCCTTGTGAGAGCCCCCACCCCCCTTGTGAGAGCCCCCACCTCCCTTGTGAGAGCCCCCACCTCCCTTGTGAGAGCCCCCACCCCCCTTGTGAGAGCCCCCACCCCCCTTGTGAGAGCCCCCACCCCCCTTGTGAGAGCCCCTACCCCTGGCAAAGAAAAATTTGAGATTTGAGCACATTTTTATGAGGCTATTTTGAACACCCCCCCCCTTTTAACCACTTGGGGTGGACGGTAGAGCGACGGTCTCGCTTCATGCAGGTCGGCGTTCAATCCCCGACCGTCCAGGCCGGGGATTGGAGCTAGATCCCCCGGTGGCGGGTCTAGAATGTTGCCCACTGCTAAGACTCCCAGATTGGTAGAAGTAGGAATGGCGAGTAGAAGTAGGAATGGCGAGTAGAAGTAGGAATGGCGAGTAGAAGTAGAAATGGCGAGTAGAAGTAGGAATGGCGAGTTGAAGTAAAACGAGTAGAAGTAGGAATGGCGAGTAGAAGTAGGAATGGCGAGTAGAAGTAGGAATGGCGAGTAGAAGTAGGAATGGCGAGTAGAAGTAGGAATGGCGAGTAGAAGTAGGAATGGCGAGTAGAAGTAGGAATGGCGAGTAGAAGTAGAAATGGTGAGTAGAAGTAGGAATGGCGAGCAGAAGTAGGAATGGCGAGTTGAAGTAGAAATGGCGAGTAGAAGGAATGGTAGAATAATGTTGAAAGTGAATTGAACCCTAGAAACTGTCTACGGTAAAGTACAGGTAAACATGTTTACACTTCCCAGTCTTGAGTGTAAACAAGAGTATGGGGGAGACCCTTGAGTTTGTATATAATGATAATATTGTTCTCTAATAAATTCCAGTTCTCTTAAGTGCATCACTTCTACTTATATAATACTTAACATTATGTATTTTTTTGCAGGAAATATGTGCAACGATAAGTGACAATGATTGTGGTGGTGGTGTGGTGGTGGTGTAGGTGTGTGGTGGTGTAGGTGTGTGGTGGTGTAGGTGTGTGGTGGTGTAGGTGTGTGGTGGTGTAGGTGTGTGGTGGTGTAGGTGTGTGGTGTGTGGTGGTGTGTGGTGTGTGGTGGTGTGTGGTGGTGGTGGTGGTGTGTGGTGGTGGTGGTGTGTGGTGTGTGGTGGTGGTGGTGATGGTGTGTGGTGGTGTGGTGGTGGTGTAGGTGTGTGGTGGTGTAGGTGTGTGGTGGTGGTGGTGTGTGGTGGTGGTGTGTGGTGTGTGGTGGTGGTTGTCATGTGTGGTGGTGGTGGTGGTTGTCATGTGTGGTGGTGGTGGTGTGTGGTGGTGGTGTGGTGTGTGGTGGTGGTGTGGTGTGTGGTGGTGTGGTGTGTGGTTGTGTGGTGTGGTGGTGGTGGTGGTGTGTGGTGTGGTAGCCACGTGTGGTTGCCAGAGTGTGGTAGTGAAGCAGACACAACTAAGCAGTGTGGTGGTGTGTGGTAGCCACGTGTGGTGGTGTGTGGTGTGGTAGCCACGTGTGGAGGTGTGTGGTGTGGTAGCCACGTGTGGAGGTGTGTGGTGTGGTACCCACGTGTGGAGGTGTGTGGTGTGTGGTAGCCACGTGTGGTGGTGGTGGTGTGGTAGCCACGTGTGGAGGTGTGTGGTGGCCAGAGTGTGGTGGTGAAGCAGACACAACTAAGCAGTGTGGTGGTGTGTGGTAGCCACGTGTGGTGGTGGTGGTGTGGTAGCCACGTGTGGAGGTGTGTGGTGGCCAGAGTGTGGTGGTGAAGCAGACACAACTAAGCAGTGTGGTGGTGTGTGGTAGCCACGTGTGGAGGTGTGTGGTGTGGTAGCCACGTGTGGAGGTGTGTGGTGTGGTAGCCACGTGTGGAGGTGTGTGGTGTGGTACCCACGTGTGGAGGTGTGTGGTGTGTGGTAGCCACGTGTGGAGGTGTGTGGTGGCCAGAGTGTGGAGGTGTGTGGTGGCCAGAGTGTGGTAGTGAAGCAGACACAACTAAGCAGTGTGGTGGTGTGTGGTAGCCACGTGTGGTGGTGGTGGTGTGGTAGCCACGTGTGGAGGTGTGTGGTGGCCAGAGTGTGGTAGTGAAGCAGACACAACTAAGCAGTGTGGTGGTGTGTGGTAGCCACGTGTGGAGGTGTGTGGTGTGTGGTACCCACGTGTGGAGGTGTGTGGTAGCCACGTGTGGAGGTGTGTGGTGGCCAGAGTGTGGTAGTGAAGCAGACACAACTAAGCAGTGTGGTGGTGTGTGGTAGCCACGTGTGGAGGTGTGTGGTGTGGTAGCCACGTGTGGAGGTGTGTGGTGTGTGGTAGCCACGTGTGGAGGTGTGTGGTGGCCAGAGTGTGGTAGTGAAGCAGACACAACTAAGCAGTGTGGTGTACCCGCAGGTCTGCTGTCGGGGTTCACGGGGTCGCTAGTGGGCCCGGCCAACCACCCGCTCTCTCTCCTCAGCTCCAAACATCTCCTTCACCGCGACGACAGTACCCGTGAGTACCGGTGCAGCCTCCTTGCCTGCTCCTCCTCCTCCTTGCCTGCTCCTCCTCCTCCTTGTCTGCTCCTCCTCCTCCTTGTCTGCTCCTCTTTGTCTGCTCCTTCTCCTCCTCCTCCTCCATGTCTGCGTCCTCTCTTCTCCATTTCTGGGCCTTCTTGTCTGTTCCTCTACTTCTGCCCACCCCTACTCCTTCACACGTGCCTGGGGTGTGCCGTGCCTGGGGTGTGGCGTGCCTGGGGTGTGCCGTGCCTGGGGTGTGGCGTGCGTGCCTGGGTGTGGCGTGCCTGGGGTGTGGCGTGCCTGGGGTGTGGCGTGCCTGGGGTGTGGCGTGCCTGGGGTGTGTCGTGCCTGGGGTGTGGCGTGCCTGGGGGGTGGCGTGCCTGGGGTGTGGCGTGCCTGGGGTGTGGCGTGCCTGGGGTGTGGCGTGCCTGGGGTGTGGCGTGCCTGGGGTGTGGCGTGCCTGGGTGTGGCGTGCCTGGGGTGTGGCGTGCCTGGGGTGTGGCGTGCCTGGGTGTGGCGTGCCTGGGGTGTGGCGTGCCTGGGGTGTGGCGTGCCGGGGGTGTGGCGTGCCGGGGGTGTGGCGTGCCTGGGGTGTGGCGTGCCTGGGGTGTGGCGTGCCTGGGGTGTGTGCCGTGCCTGGGGTGTGTGCCGTGCCTGGGTGTGTGGCGTGCCTGGGGTGTGTGCCGTGCCTGGGTGTGTGCCGTGCCTGGGGTGTGTGCCGTGCCTGGGGTGTGTGCCGTGCCTGGGGTGTGTGCCGTGCCTGGGGTGTGTGCCGTGCCTGGGGTGTGTGCTGCGCCTGGGGTGTGTGGCGTGCCTGGGGTGTGTGCCGTGCCTGGGGTGTGTGCCGTGCCTGGGGTGTGGGCCGTGCCTGGGGTGTGGCGTGCCTGGGGTGTGTGCCGTGCCTGGGGTGTGTGCCGTGCCTGGGGTGTGTGGCGTGCCTGGGGTGTGTGCCGTGCCTGGGGTGTGTGCCGTGCCTGGGGTGTGTGCCGTGCCTGGGGTGTGCCGTGCCTGGGGTGTGTGCCGTGCCTGGGGGGTGTGGCGTGCCTGGGGTGTGTGCCGTGCCTGGGGTGTGTGCCGTGCCTGGGGTGTGTGCCGTGCCTGGGGTGTGTGCCGTGCCTGGGTGTGTGCCGTGCCTGGGTGTGTGCCGTGCCTGGGGTGTGGCGTGCCGGGGTGTGTGGCGTGCCGGGGTGTGTGCCGTGCCTGGGGTGTGTGCCGTGCCTGGGGTGTGTGCCGTGCCTGGGGTGTGTGGCGTGCCGGGGGTGTGTGGCGTGCCGGGGGTGTGTGGCGTGCCGGGGGGTGTGGCGTGCCGGGGGTGTGGCGTGCCTGGGGTGTGGCGTGCCGGGGGTGTGGCGTGCCGGGGGTGTGTGCCGTGCCGGGGGTGTGGCGTGCCTGGGGTGTGTGGCGTGCCGGGGGTGTGTGGCGTGCCTGGGGTGTGTGGCGTGCCTGGGGTGTGTGGCGTGCCGGGGGTGTGTGGCGTGCCGGGGGTGTGTGGCGTGCCGGGGGGTGTGGCGTGCCGGGGGGTGTGGCGTGCCGGGGGTGTGGCGTGCCTGGGGTGTGGCGTGCCTGGGGTGTGGCGTGCCTGGGGTGTGGCGTGCCTGGGGTGTGGCGTGCCTGGGGTGTGCCGTGCCTGGGGTGTGCCGTGCCTGGGGTGGGCCGTGCCTGGGGTGGGCCGTGCCTGGGTGGGCCGTGCCTGGGGTGTGTGCCGTGCCTGGGGTGTGTGCCGTGCCTGGGGTGTGTGCCGTGCCTGGGGTGTGTGCCGTGCCTGGGGTGTGCCGTGCCTGGGGTGTGTGCCGTGCCTGGGGTGTGTGCCGTGCCTGGGGTGTGTGCCGTGCCTGGGGGGGCCGTGCCTGGGGTGTGGGCCGTGCCTGGGGTGTGTGCCGTGCCTGGGTGGGCCGTGCCTGGGGTGTGTGCCGTGCCTGGGGTGTGTGCCGTGCATGGGTTGTGGGCCGTGCCTGGGGTGGGCCGTGCCTGGGGTGGGCCGTGCCGGGGGTGTGTGGCGTGCCTGGGGTGTGCCGTGCCTGGGGTGTGGCGTGCCTGGGGTGTGGCGTGCCTGGGGTGTGGCGTGCCGGGGGTGTGCCGTGCCTGGGGTGGGCCGTGCCTGGGGTGGGCCGTGCCGGGGGTGTGTGGCGTGCCGGGGGTGTGTGGCGTGCCGGGGTGTGTGGCGTGCCGGGGGTGTGTGGCGTGCCGGGGGTGTGTGGCGTGCCGGGGGTGTGTGCCGTGCCTGGGTGTGCCGTGCCTGGGGTGTGCCGTGCCGGGGTGTGCCGTGCCTGGGGTGTGCCGTGCCTGGGGTGTGCCGTGCCTGGGTGGGCCGTGCCTGGGGTGGGCCGTGCCTGGGGTGGGCCGTGCCTGGGGTG
>NC_059587.1:23126461-23171461 GCF_020424385.1 Procambarus clarkii
TTGTTATTATAGCAGGTGTAGTGTGTCCCCATTGTTATTATAGCAGGTGTGTCCCCATTGTTATTATAGCAGGTGTAATGTGTCCCCATTGTTATTATAGCAGGTGTAGTTATTATAGTGTGTCCCCATTGTTATTATAGCAGGTGTAGTGTGTCCCCATTGTTATTATAGCAGGTGTGTCCCCATTGTTATTATAGCAGGTGTAGTGTGTCCCCATTGTTATTATAGCAGGTGTGTCCCCATTGTTATTATAGCAGGTGTGTCCTCATTGTTATTACAGCAGGTGTAGTGTGTCCCCATTGTTATTATAGCAGGTGTGTCCTCATTGTTATTATATCAGGTGTGTCCCCATTGTTATTATAGCAGGTGTGTGTCCCCATTGTTATTATAGCAGGTGTAGTCCCCATTGTTATTATAGCAGGTGTAGTGTGTCCCCATTGTTATTATAGCAGGTGTGTCCCCATTGTTATTATAGCAGGTGTAGTGTCCCCATTGTTATTATAGCAGGTGTAGTCCCCATTGTTATTATAGCAGGTGTGTCCCCATTGTTATTATAGCAGGTGTAGAGTGTCCCCATTGTTATTATAGCAGGTGTAGAGTGTCCCCATTGTTATTATAGCAGGTGTGTCCCCATTGTTATTATAGCAGGTGTATTGTGTGTCCCCATTGTTATTATAGCAGGTGTAGTGTGTTATTATAGCAGGTGTGTCCCCATTGTTATTATAGCAGGTGTGTCCCCATTGTTATTATAGCAGGTGTGTCCCCATTGTTATTACAGCAGGTGTGTCCCCATTGTTATTACAGCAGGTGTGTCCCCATTGTTATTATAGCAGGTGTGTCCCCATTGTTATTATAGCAGGTGTGTCCCCATTGTTATTATAGCAGGTAGTGTGTCCCCATTGTTATTATAGCAGGTGTGTCCCCATTGTTATTATAGCAGGTGTAGAGTGTCCCATTGTTATTATAGCAGGTGTGTCCCCATTGTTATTATAGCAGGTGTGTGTCCCCATTGTTATTATAGCAGGTGTGTCCCCATTGTTATTATAGCAGGTGTAGTCCCCATTGTTATTATAGCAGGTGTGTCCCCATTGTTATTATAGCAGGTGTAGTCCCCATTGTTATTATAGCAGGTGTGTCCCCATTGTTATTATAGCAGGTGTAGTCCCCATTGTTATTATAGCAGGTGTAGTCCCCATTGTTATTATAGCAGGTGTGTCCCCATTGTTATTATAGCAGGTGTAGTGTCCCCATTGTTATTATAGCAGGTGTGTCCCCATTGTTATTATAGCAGGTGTAGTGTGTCCCCATTGTTATTATAGCAGGTGTGTCCCCATTGTTATTATAGCAGGTGTGTCCCCATTGTTATTATAGCAGGTGTAGTGTGTCCCCATTGTTATTATAGCAGGTGTGTCCCCATTGTTATTATAGCAGGTGTAGTGTGTCCCCATTGTTATTATAGCAGGTGTGTCCCCATTGTTATTATAGCAGGTGTAGTCCCCATTGTTATTATAGCAGGTGTGTCCCCATTGTTATTATAGCAGGTGTAGTCCCCATTGTTATTATAGCAGGTGTGTCCCCATTGTTATTATAGCAGGTGTGTGTCCCCATTGTTATTATAGCAGGTGTAGTGTCCCCATTGTTATTATAGCAGGTGTAGTCCCCATTGTTATTATAGCAGGTGTAGTGTGTCCCCATTGTTATTATAGCAGGTGTGTCCCCATTGTTATTATAGCAGGTGTAGTGTCCCCATTGTTATTATAGCAGGTAGTGTCCCCATTGTTATTATAGCAGGTGTGTCCCCATTGTTATTATAGCAGGTGTGTCCCCATTGTTATTATAGCAGGTGTGTCCCCATTGTTATTATAGCAGGTGTGTCCCCATTGTTATTATAGCAGGTGTGTCCCCATTGTTGTTATAGCAGGTGTAGAGTGTCCCCATTGTTATTCCAGCAGGTGTGTCCCCATTGTTATTACAGCAGGTGTAGCGTGTCCCCATTGTTATTATAGCAGGTGTGTCCCCATTGTTATTATAGCAGGTGTAGAGTGTCCCCATTGTTATTATAGCAGGTGTAGAGTGTCCCCATTGTTATTATAGCAGGTGTAGTGTGTCCCATTGTTATTATAGCAGGTGTGTCCCCATTGTTATTATAGCAGGTGTAGTGTGTCCCATTGTTATTATAGCAGGTGTGTCCCCATTGTTATTATAGCAGGTGTAGTGTGTCCCCATTGCATTATAGCAGGTGTGTCCCCATTGTTATTATAGCAGGTGTGTCCCCATTGTTATTATAGCAGGTGTGTCCCCATTGTTATTATAGCAGGTGTAGCGTGTCCCCATTGTTATTATAGCAGGTGTGTCCCCATTGTTGTTATAGCAGGTGTAGTGTGTCCCCATTGTTATTATAGCAGGTGTGTCCCCATTGTTATTATAGCAGGTGTAGTGTGTCCCCATTGTTATTACAGCAGGTGTGTCCCCATTGTTGTTATAGCAGGTGTGTCCCCATTGTTATTATAGCAGGTGTATCCCCATTGTTATTATAGCAGGTGTAGTGTAGTGTGTCCCCATTGTTATTATAGCAGGTGTGTCCCCATTGTTATTATAGCAGGTATTGTGCAGTGTATCCTCATTGTTATTATAGCAGGTAGTGTAGTCCCCATTGTTATTATAGCAGGTAGTGTCCCCATTGTTATTATAGCAGGTGTGTCCCCATTGTTATTATAGCAGGTAGTGTCCCCATTGTTATTATAGCAGGTGTGTCCCCATTGTTATTATAGCAGGTGTGTCCCCATTGTTATTATAGCAGGTGTGTCCCCATTGTTATTATAGCAGGTGTAGTGTCCCCATTGTTATTATAGCAGGTAGTGTCCCCATTGTTATTATAGCAGGTGTAGTGTCCCCATTGTTATTATAGCAGGTGTGTCCCCATTGTTATTATAGCAGGTGTAGTGTGTCCCCATTGTTATTATAGCAGGTGTAGTGTGTCCCCATTGTTATTATAGCAGGTGTCCCATTGTTATTATAGCAGGTGTAGTGTGTCCCCATTGTTATTATAGCAGGTGTAGTGTGTCCCCATTGTTATTATAGCAGGTGTAGAGTCCCCATTGTTATTATAGCAGGTGTGTCCCCATTGTTATTATAGCAGGTGTAGTGTGTCCCCATTGTTATTATAGCAGGTGTGTCCCCATTGTTATTATAGCAGGTGTGTCCCCATTGTTATTATAGCAGGTGTGTCCCCATTGTTATTATAGCAGGTGTAGTGTGTCCCCATTGTTATTATAGCAGGTGTGTCCCCATTGTTATTATAGCAGGTGTGTCCCCATTGTTATTATAGCAGGTGTGTCCCCATTGTTATTATAGCAGGTGTAGTGTGTCCCCATTGTTATTATAGCAGGTGTGTCCCCATTGTTATTATAGCAGGTGTGTCCCCATTGTTATTATAGCAGGTGTGTCCCCATTGTTATTATAGCAGGTGTAGTGTCCCCATTGTTATTATAGCAGGTGTGTCCCCATTGTTATTATAGCAGGTGTAGAGTGTCCCCATTGTTATTATAGCAGGTGTAGTCCCCATTGTTATTATAGCAGGTGTAGTTATTATAGCAGGTGTGTCCCCATTGTTATTATAGCAGGTGTAGAGTGTCCCCATTGTTATTATAGCAGGTGTGTCCCCATTGTTATTATAGCAGGTGTAGTGTGTCCCCATTGTTATTATAGCAGGTGTGTCCCCATTGTTATTATAGCAGGTAGAGTGTCCCCATTGTTATTATAGCAGGTGTAGTGTGTCCCCATTGTTATTATAGCAGGTGTAGTGTCCCCATTGTTATTATAGCAGGTGTAGAGTGTCCCCATTGTTATTATAGCAGGTGTGTCCCCATTGTTATTATAGCAGGTGTGTGTCCCCATTGTTATTATAGCAGGTGTGTCCCCATTGTTATTATAGCAGGTGTGTCCCCATTGTTATTATAGCAGGTGTAGTGTGTCCCCATTGTTATTATAGCAGGTGTGTCCCCATTGTTATTATAGCAGGTGTGTTTGTTATTATAGCAGGTGTAGTGTGTCCCCATTGTTATTATAGCAGGTGTGTCCCCATTGTTATTATAGCAGGTGTAGTCCCCATTGTTATTATAGCAGGTGTAGAGTGTCCCCATTGTTATTATAGCAGGTGTGTCCCCATTGTTATTATAGCAGGTGTAGTTATTATAGTGTCCCCATTGTTATTATAGCAGGTGTAGTCCCCATTGTTATTATAGCAGGTGTAGTGTCCCCATTGTTATTATAGCAGGTGTGTCCCCATTGTTATTATAGCAGGTGTAGTGTGTCCCCATTGTTATTATAGCAGGTGTGTCCCCATTGTTATTATAGCAGGTGTAGTGTGTCCCCATTGTTATTATAGCAGGTGTGTCCCCATTGTTATTATAGCAGGTGTAGTGTGTCCCCATTGTTATTATAGCAGGTGTGTGTCCCCATTGTTATTATAGCAGGTGTGTCCCCATTGTTATTATAGCAGGTGTAGTGTGTCCCCATTGTTATTATAGCAGGTAGTGTCCCCATTGTTATTATAGCAGGTGTAGTGTGTCCCCATTGTTATTACAGCAGGTGTGTCCCCATTGTTGTTATAGCAGGTGTAGTCCCCATTGTTATTATAGCAGGTGTGTCCCCATTGTTATTATAGCAGGTGTAGTCCCCATTGTTATTATAGCAGGTGTGTCCCCATTGTTATTATAGCAGGTGTGTCCCCATTGTTATTATAGCAGGTGTGTCCCCATTGTTATTATAGCAGGTGTGTCCCCATTGTTATTATAGCAGGTGTGTCCCCATTGTTATTATAGCAGGTGTAGTGTCCCCATTGTTATTATAGCAGGTGTGTCCCCATTGTTATTATAGCAGGTGTAGAGTGTCCCATTGTTATTATAGCAGGTAGTGTCCCCATTGTTATTATAGCAGGTGTGTCCCCATTGTTATTATAGCAGGTGTAGAGTGTCCCCATTGTTATTATAGCAGGTGTAGAGTGTCCCCATTGTTATTATAGCAGGTGTAGAGTGTCCCCATTGTTATTATAGCAGGTGTGTCCCATTGTTATTATAGCAGGTGTAGTGTGTCCCATTGCTATTATAGCAGGTGTAGAGTGTCCCCATTGTTATTACAGCAGGTGTGTCCCCATTGTTATTATAGCAGGTGTAGTGTGTCCCATTGTTATTATAGCAGGTGTAGAGTGTCCCCATTGTTATTATAGCAGGTGTGTCCCCATTGTTATTATAGCAGGTGTAGTGTGTCCCCATTGTTATTATAGCAGGTGTGTCCCCATTGTTATTATAGCAGGTGTAGTGTGTCCCCATTGTTATTATAGCAGGTGTGTCTCCATTGTTATTATAGCAGGTGTAGTGTGTCCCCATTGTTATTATAGCAGGTGTGTCCCCATTGTTATTATAGCAGGTGTGTCCTCATTGTTATTATAGCAGGTGTGTCCCCATTGTTATTATAGCAGGTGTAGTGTGTCCCCATTGTTATTATAGCAGGTGTGTCCCCATTGTTATTATAGCAGGTGTGTCCCCATTGTTATTATAGCAGGTGTGTCCCCATTGTTATTATAGCAGGTGTGTCCTCATTGTTATTATAGCAGGTGTGTCCCCATTGTTATTATAGCAGGTGTAGCGTGTCCCCATTGTTATTATAGCAGGTGTATCCTCATTGTTATTATAGCAGGTGTAGTGTCCCCATTGCTATTATAGCAGGTGTATCCTCATTGTTATTATAGCAGGTGTGTCCCCATTGTTATTATAGCAGGTGTATCCTCATTGTTATTATAGCAGGTAGTGTAGTGTCAGGTAGTGTAGTGTATTAACAGGTAGGTAGTGTAGTGTATTATAGCAGGTAGTGTAGTGTAGTGTTATTATAGCAGGTAGTGTAGTGTATTATAGCAGGCAGTGTAGTGTCCCCATTGTTATTATAGCAGGTGTGTCCCCATTGTTATTATAGCAGGTGTGTCCCCATTGTTATTATAGCAGGTGTGTCCCCATTGTTATTATAGCAGGTGTGTCCTCATTGTTATTATAGCAGGTGTAGCGTGTCCCCATTGTTATTATAGCAGGTGTATCCTCATTGTTATTATAGCAGGTGTGTCCCCATTGTTATTATAGCAGGTGTGTCCCCATTGTTATTATAGCAGGTGTGTCCTCATTGTTATTATAGCAGGTGTGTCCTCATTGTTATTATAGCAGGTGTAGTGTCCCCATTGTTATTATAGCAGGTGTGTCCCGATTGTTATTATAGCAGGTGTGTCCCCATTGTTATTATAGCAGGTGTGTCCCCATTGTTATTATAGCAGGTGTGTCCCCATTGTTATTATAGCAGGTGTGTCCCCATTGTTATGGTGTGTCTCCATTGTTATTATAGCAGGTGTAGTGTGTCCCCATTGTTATTATAGCAGGTGTGTCCCCATTGTTATTATAGCAGGTGTGTCCTCATTGTTATTATAGCAGGTGTGTCCCCATTGTTATTATAGCAGGTGTAGTGTGTCCCCATTGTTATTATAGCAGGTGTGTCCCCATTGTTATTATAGCAGGTGTGTCCCCATTGTTATTATAGCAGGTGTGTCCCCATTGTTATTATAGCAGGTGTGTCCTCATTGTTATTATAGCAGGTGTGTCCCCATTGTTATTATAGCAGGTGTAGCGTGTCCCCATTGTTATTATAGCAGGTGTATCCTCATTGTTATTATAGCAGGTGTAGTGTCCCCATTGCTATTATAGCAGGTGTATCCTCATTGTTATTATAGCAGGTGTGTCCCCATTGTTATTATAGCAGGTGTATCCTCATTGTTATTATAGCAGGTAGTGTAGTGTCAGGTAGTGTGTAGTGTATTAACAGGTAGGTAGTGTAGTGTATTATAGCAGGTAGTGTAGTGTAGTGTTATTATAGCAGGTAGTGTAGTGTATTATAGCAGGCAGTGTAGTGTCCCCATTGTTATTATAGCAGGTGTGTCCCCATTGTTATTATAGCAGGTGTGTCCCCATTGTTATTATAGCAGGTGTGTCCCCATTGTTATTATAGCAGGTGTGTCCCCATTGTTATTATAGCAGGTGTAGTGTCCCCATTGTTATTATAGCAGGTGTGTCCCCATTGTTATTATAGCAGGTGTGTCCCCATTGTTATTATAGCAGGTGTGTCCCCATTGTTATTATAGCAGGTGTGTCCTCATTGTTATTATAGCAGGTGTGTCCTCATTGTTATTATAGCAGGTGTAGTGTCCCCATTGTTATTATAGCAGGTGTGTCCCCATTGTTATTATAGCAGGTGTGTCCCCATTGTTATTATAGCAGGTGTGTCCCCATTGTTATTATAGCAGGTGTGTCCCCATTGTTATTATAGCAGGTGTGTCCCCATTGTTATGGGTAAAGGCGCTGGTGTCCAGACAGAAAGTAAACAACATCACAATATTGACCAAAGTGTCAGCAAACGTCTGGAGTATCCTCCAGTAACAATGAAACAGTAAATGTGTTCCTAACTCCTAGTATAAAGTGTTCAATGTTCCCCGTAAGTGTGAGTGGCTGCTCTCATGAGAGTCATATTTTAGAAGAATAATATTCAGTTTAATTTGTGCCGTGTTGTTTTCAGATGGTTATTCTGTCATTAAACTGATGGTATTCCGGTAGAGACTTTGGTAGAGTCGTTATGGGTCATAAACTGTGTCTGGACATGGCACAACAATTGAGGTTATCTTGAGGTTATCTTGAGATGATTTCGGGGCTTTTAGTGTCCCCGCGGCCCGGTCCTCGACCAGGCCTCCACCCCCAGGAAGCAGCCCGTGACAGCTGACTAACTCCCAGGTACCTATTTACTGCTAGGTAACAGGGGCATTCAGGGTGAAAGAAACTTTGCCCATTTGTTTCTGTCTGGTGCGGGAATCGAACCCGCGCCACAGAATTACGAGTCCTGCGCGCTATCCACCAGGCTACGAGGCCCCTCACCGCAATTGAAAATGCAACCAATGTATGCCTTACAAACCTATGCTTCCCTGAAAGGTAATATTGTAGCTTAAAAGTCAGTGATTGACAAGATGCGAGTCTACTGACTTTGGGATTCATTTTCCTTTTGGCTCTTTGGAATGGTGTCTGGTATTCTGGTGTGTGGCCCACTGTGATGCTGGTGTATAACATCTTAATGATCTGGGGATTATGATGTCTGACGACCTGACATTTAGTGAACATAGCAAATAGAGCGTCGGCGGCCAGGACAATGATAGGATGGATTATAAGAACGTTCAAATCTAGGGAGCCCACAGCAAAGTTAGTGTTTAAATAATTAGTGCTGTCCCATCTTGAGTATTGCTCGGTACTCGCTTTCCCTTTCAGAGCAGGAGAGAATTGTGAATTAGAGTGAATACAGAGAACACATACGGCACACATAGAAACTATAAAACATCTAAGTTATTGGGACCGTCTCAAAGCTCTTACCATGTATTACTCCCCGGAAAGAAGAGAAAGGTATCAAATAATATATACATGGAAGATACCTAATGGCCAGGTCCCAAATTAGCACAGTAGAATAACAACATACTGGAGCGAAAGGTACGGAAGGAAATGCAGAAGAGAACCAGTGAAGAGTCAATCAGTGTTCTCTGATTGTGCCATAGGCACAATCAGAGAACACGGAACATCAGAGGAGCACAACATAAGCTTTAGAAATATTGCTGGAACAATGGTGGCGGTCTCCTGAATACACATAGACAAGTTCTTGCAAGAAGTCCGGACAAACCAGGCTGTAGTGGACATGTGGGCCTGCTAGCCACTCCAAGCAACAGCCTGGTGGACCAAGTTATCACAAGTCCAGCCTGGCCTCAGGCCGGGCTTGGGGCTGGCCTCCCGTCTCCTCTCTGTCGCACAAAATTTCTTTCTGTAAAAATATTTATATTTTAAAGTCGGCTTGATGAGAGTTGCATCATGTGTCCGGACACCGGCGACTTTACCCTACGGGTGTGAACATGTTCCCGTTGTTAATGATTGCAGGTGTAGCGTAAGGTCCCCATTATCATTTATATAATTGCAGGTGCTGCTGTGTGTTAAGAGTACAGGTTTGGCCCCCAATAGCTAAGATGCAGGTGTAGGTGCAGTTGTAGGGTGTTCTAATGTTTACAGGTGTTACCTTAAAGAACTGGATTCAAATGATATTTAAGCTTACCCTATTGCTATTGTAGTGAATGTAATTGTGGAGGTGGATGATAATGAGTTGTGTGTGAGTGGCCTTCGTGACGGAGGCGCCGTAGGAGGGCATGCAGAACAGTGTACTGATGGCGTCACTCCCCCTCACTCTAGGTACCTCAATGTTGGGTGGGCGGTACCCGTGCTCCCCATCACCCCGGTGCCCCAACCCCGCCCTTGACACCCACGATGAGGAGGCGGGAAGGGCCTCGTCCTCTTCCTCCACCGCTGGGGGGGTTCGACCCGCGCTAAGGTCCCCCTTCACACCCGGTGAGATTCGTACCCGTTCCTGTTCCTGCTTCTGGAGGATGATTTAGAAGAGGGGGGAGAAAGAGAGAGCCTCACTCTCTCTCTCTCCTCTACCTCCCGAGGACAAGAGCCCTCATCCTCTCTCCGCTCTCCCTCTAAGCGAGGAGAACTAGACTCCTCCCTCCTCTCTCCCCGACCCCACCCTCTCTCCCTCTCCGAGAAGAGCCCTCTCTCGGCCGCTCTCGCCTCTCAGAGACTCCTCTCTCGCAGCCTCTCTCTCCCCTCTCTCTCCCTCTCTCTCCCTCTCTTTCCCTCTCTTTCCCTCTCTCTCTCTCTCTCTCTGCTTGTTATTACGTTTTCTTAATTATCTCATTTCTCTTGTGTCTCTCTTTCTCCCATTCTAAGAGTTAGCGTTCATTGTCTCGGTTTGTGTTATCAGCTTATCTTTGCTCTTTGGGGACTCCCTAATCTTTTTTTTTTTGTTTTTGGCAGCTTTTAACTAGCTTTTTCTTGCTTTTGTTTATTGTATTTTAGTTTTTGTCGCGCGTGTGTGAGAGTGATTGGGCTTTTGTTCTTGTTTGTAATGATTGTAATAACCCCACAACCCTAACGCCCCCCCAACCCTATAACCAAAAAGAAACAACAACCCCAAAACCCCAATCCCACCCTGCAACTCCCCCTAACCCCTCAACCCTTCTCCAACCCCAACCCCACAACCCCAACGCCCCCAACCCCATAACCATAACCACAACCCACAATTTTTCGGCATGTATGTTCATTTCAAACATTCTTAACACCTGTAATCCTAAATAAAACTCCCTCTCCCCCTCCCCCCTCCCCCCTCCCCCCCTCCCCCCTCCCCCCTCCCTCTCCCCCTCCCCTCCCCCTCCCTCTCCCCCTCCCTCTCCCTCTTCCCCCTCCCTCTGAGTGCCACTCGGCACATGGTGGGTGGTCAGTGTTTACAACAACCCATTTTCTATGACAGGCTCGGCACATAATGGTGATGGTTGTAGTAAGTTGTTTGTTGCGGGGTTGCTGGTGGGGGGGGAGTGTCTCAGGAAAGGGGGGGTGGTGGGGGGGGTAGTCTCAGGAAAGAGGGGGGTGGTGGGGGGGGGAGTGTCTCAGGAAAGAGGGGGTGGTGGGGGGGGGGAGTGTCTCGGGAAAGAGGGGGGGTGGTGGGGGGGGGAGTGTCTCAGGAAAGAGGGGGTGTGGTGGGGGGGGGAGTGTCTCGGGAAAGAGGGGGTTGTGGTGGGGGGGGAGTGTCTCGGGAAAGAGGGGGGGTGGTGGGGGGGGGGAGTGTCTCGGGAAAGAGGGGGTGGTGGGGGGGGGGTGTCTCAGGAAAGAGGGGGTGTGGTGGGGGGGGGGAGTGTCTCGGGAAAGAGGGGGGTGGTGGGGGGGGAGTGTCTCGGGAAAGAGGGGGTGGTGGGGGGGGGAGTGTCTCGGGAAAGAGGGGGGGTGGTGGGGGGGGGTGGGAGTGTCTCGGGAAAGAGGGGGTGGTGGTGGGGGGAGTGTCTCAGGAAAGAGGGGTGGTGGTGGGGGGGGGAGTGTCTCAGGAAAGAGGGGGTGGTGGGGGGGGGGGAGTGTCTCGGGAAAGAGGGGGTGGTGGGGGGGGGGAGTGTCTCAGGAAAGAGGGGGGTGGTGGGGGGGGAGTGTCTCAGGAAAGAGGGGGGTGGTGGGGGGGGAGTGTCTCGGGAAAGAGGGGGGTGGTGGGGGGGGAGTGTGTCGGGAAAGGGGGTGAGGTGGGGGTGGTGGAGGGGGGTGGTGGGGGGGGAGTGTCTCGGGAAAGAGGGGGGTGGTGGTGGGGGGGGAGTGTCTCGGGAAAGAGGGGGGTGGGTGGGGGGGGAGTGTCTCGGGAAAGAGGGGGGTGGTGGGGGGGGAGTGTCTCGGGAAAGAGGGGGGTGGTGGGGGGGGAGTGTCTCAGGAAAGAGAGGGGTGGGTGGTGGGGGGGGTGGGGGGGGGAGTGTCTCGGGAAAGAGGGGGTGTGGTGGGGGGGGGAGTGTCTCGGGAAAGAGGGGGTGGTGGGGGGGGGAGTGTCTCGGGAAAGAGGGGGTGGTGGGGGGGGAGTGTCTCGGGAAAGAGGGGGTGGTGGTGTGTCTCGGGAAAGAGGGGGTGGTGGTGTCTCGGGAAAGAGGGGGGTGGGGGGGGGGGAGTGTCTCGGGAAAGAGGGGGGTGGTGGGGGGGGAGTGTCTCGGGAAAGAGGGGTGGTGGTGGGGGGGAGTGTCTCGGGAAAGGGGGGGGGTGGTGGGGGGGGGAGTGTCTCGGGAAAGAGGGGGGGTGGGGAGTGTCTCGGGAAAGAGGGGGGTGGTGGGGGGGGGAGTGTCTCAGGAAAGAGGGGGGTGGTGGGGGGGGAGTGTCTCGGGAAAGAGGGGGGTGGTGGGGGGGGGGGAGTGTCTCAGGAAAGAGGGGGGTGGTGGGGGGGGAGTGTCTCAGGAAAGAGGGGGGTGGGGGGGGGAGTGTCTCGGGAAAGAGGGGGGGTGGTGGGGGGGAGTGTCTCGGGAAAGAGGGGGGTGGTGGGGGGGGGGGGGTGTCTCAGGAAAGAGGGGGGGTGGTGGGGGGGGAGTGTCTCGGGAAAGAGGGGGGTGGTGGGGGGGGGAGTGTCTCGGGGAAAGAGGGGTGGTGGTGGGGGGGGGAGTGTCTCGGGGTAGTCTCGGGAAAGAGGGGGGTGGTGGGGGGGGGAGTGTCTCGGGAAAGAGGGGGTGGTGGGGGGGGGAGTGTCTCGGGAAAGAGGGGGTGGTGGGGGGGGAGTGTCTCAGGAAAGAGGGGGGGTGGTGGGGGGGGAGTGTCTCGGGAAAGAGGGGGGTGGTGGGGGGGGAGTGTCTCGGGAAAGAGGGGGGTGGTGGGGGGGGGAGTGTCTCGGGAAAGAGGGGGGTGGTGGGGGGGGGAGTGTCTCAGGAAAGAGGGGGGTGGTGGGGGGGAGTGTCTCGGGAAAGAGGGGGGTGGTGGGGGGGAGTGTCTCGGGAAAGAGGGGGGTGGTGGGGGGGGGAGTGTCTCGGGAAAGAGGGGGGTGGTGGGGGGGGGGAGTGTCTCAGGAAAGAGGGGGGTGGTGGGGGGGGAGTGTCTCGGGAAGAGAGGGGTGGTGGTGGGGGGGGGAGTGTCTCAGGAAAGAGGGGGGTGGTGGGGGGGGAGTGTCTCGGGAAAGGGGGGGGTGGTGGGGGGGGGAGTGTCTCGGGAAAGAGGGGGGTGGTGGGGGGGGGAGTGTCTCAGGAAAGAGGGGGGGTGGGGGGGGGGGAGTGTCTCGGGAAAGAGGGGGGTGGGGGGGGGTTGGGGAGTGTCTCAGGAAAGAGGGGGGTGGTGGGGGGGGGAGTGTCTCGGGAAAGAGGGGGGTGGTGGGGGGGGGGAGTGTCTCGGGAAAGAGGGGGGTGGTGGGGGGGAGTGTCTCGGGAAAGAGGGGGGTGGTGGGGGGGGGAGTGTCTCGGGAAAGAGGGGGGTGGGGGGGGGGGAGTGTCTCAGGAAAGAGGGGGGTGGTGGGGGGGGAGTGTCTCGGGAAAGAGGGGGGTGGTGGGGGGGGAGTGTCTCGGGAAAGAGGGGGGTGGTGGGGGGGGGAGTGTCTCAGGAAAGAGGGGGGTGGTGGGGGGGGAGTGTCTCGGGAAAGAGGGGGGTGGTGGGGGGGGGAGTGTCTCAGGAAAGAGGGGGGTGGTGGGGGGGGAGTGTCTCGGGAAAGAGGGGGGTGGGGGGGGGGGAGTGTCTCAGGAAAGAGGGGGGTGGTGGGGGGGGGGAGTGTCTCGGGAAAGAGGGGGGTGGTGGGGGGGGGAGTGTCTCGGGAAAGAGGGGGGGTGGGGGGGGGGGTGTCTCGGGAAAGAGGGGGGGGTGGTGGGGGGGGAGTGTCTCGGGAAAGAGGGGGGTGGTGGGGGGGGAGTGTCTCGGGAAAGAGGGGGGTGGTGGGGGGGGAGTGTCTCGGGAAAGAGGGGGGTGGTGGGGGGGGGTGTCTCAGGAAAGAGGGGGGTGGTGGGGGGGGAGTGTCTCGGGAAAGAGGGGGGGGTGGTGGGGGGGGAGTGTCTCGGGAAAGAGGGGGGTGGTGGGGGGGGGAGTGTCTCGGGAAAGAGGGGGGTGGTGGGGGGGGGTGTCTCGAGTGTCTCGTGGAGTGTCTCGGAGGGGGGGGTGGGGGGGGGGAGTGTCTCGGGAAAGAGGGGTGGTGGTGGGGGGGAGTGTCTCGGGAAAGAGGGGGGTGGTGGGGGGGGAGTGTCTCGGGAAAGAGGGGGTGGTGGGGGGGGAGTGTCTCGGGAAAGAGGGGGGTGGTGGGGGGGGGGGAGTGTCTCGGGAAAGAGGGTGGTGGGGGGGGGAGTGTCTCGGGAAAGAGGGGGGTGGTGGGGGGGGAGTAGTCTCGGGAAAGAGGGGGGTGGTGGGGGGGGAGTGTCTCGGGAAAGAGGGGGGTGGTGGGGGGGGTCTCGTCTCGAGGGGGGAGGTGGGGGTGGAGTGTCTCGGGAAAGAGGGGGGTGGTGGTCGGGAAAGAGGGGGGTGGGGGGGGGAGTGTCTCGGGAAAGAGGGGGGTGGTGGGGGGGGAGTGTCTCGGGAAAGAGGGGGGTGGTGGGGGGGGAGTGTCTCGGGAAAGAGGGGGGGTGGGGGGGGGAGTGTCTCGGGAAAGAGGGGGTGGTGGGGGGGGAGTGTCTCGGGAAAGAGGGGGGTGGCTATGTAACAAAGTTTTAACGAAATCACTAAAATGCTAAGTGAAAACATTGACAGTTTCGTGGATCAAAATCTAATTAAGGTGTTGATAGGTGGGATAACTGTGGTTGGTCGTGTCCGTGGACAGCCACTCTTTCCTCGGGTCACTGCAAAAACATAGTTAGGGGAGATATGATTACCACATAAAAAGTACTCGGGGAAAATATACAATATACAAGGCGGCAGTAGACAGTGGTAGACAGACAGGAATTGAAATGTACGGTTCATAACACATTAGGGTCCAGCATATGCACGTCAGTTGATATAAAAAAAAAGTTCAGAGGCGGAACCCAAGAGTTGAAGCTCAATCCCTGGCAAGTACAACTAGGTGAGTAGTTGGCTCCCCCCCCCCTCCCGCTGTTTCTTTTTCCTATCTCTCTCCCTCAGTTTATTCTCCCCTTCCTCCTCCATTTGTACCTGACCCCCCCCCCCTCCGGACCCCTCCTTGCGTCCCCCCCCCTCCGGACCCCTCCTTGCGTCGCCCCCCCCCCCCCCGAGCATCTTAGGGTTATGAAGAGTCTCTTGGGAGAGTTTTATCTGGGTGAGAGCCTCATCTGGGGGGGGGGGGGGCTCTCCTGTCTCTGTTGTGAGGTGTCCTTGGTGGTCGCTCTCACTCTCTAGCTCTCTCTTTCTTTTTCTCTCTCTCTCTCTCTTTCTTTCTCTCTTTCTCTCTTTCTTTCTCTCTTTCTTTCTCTCTCTTTCTTCTCGTCTCTCTCTCTTCTCTCTCTCTCTTCTTTCTCTCTCTTTCTTTCTCTCTTTCTCTCTCCCCCTCTCTTTCTCCCTCTCTTTCTCCCTCTCTTTCTCCCTCTCTTTCTCCCTCTCTTTCTCCCTCTCTTTCTCCCTCTCTTTCTCCCTCTCTTTCTCCCTCTCTTTCTCTCCCTCTCTTTCTCCCTCTCTTTCTCTCCTCTCTTTCTCCCCTCTCTTTCTCCCTCTCTCTCTCCCTCTCTTCCTCTCCTCTCTCTTTCTCCCTCTCTTTCTCCCTCGCTTTCCCCTCTCTTTCTCCTCTCTTTTTCCTCCCTCTCTTTCTCCCTCTCTCTCCTCCCCTCTTTCTCCCTCTCTCTCTCCCTCTCTCCTCTCTCCCCTCTCCTCCCTCTCTTTCTCTCTCTCTCTCCCTCCTCTCTCCTCTCTCTCTCTCTCTCTCTCTCTCTCTCTCTCTCTCTCTCTCTCTCTCTCTTCTCTCTCTCTCTCTCTCTCTCTCTCTCTCTCTCTCATATCTATATTGAGACAGGGTTCCCGAAAAATAATAATTTAGGACACTACTATGAGCGGCGGTCAGCTCTTTTTTTTCCCTAAAGAGGATGGAGATGAAGGGAAGTATAGAAGTGGGAAATACAGTGAGAGGTATGATAGCAGGCGGGCTGTCCGCCTTGCTGACACATTATGATAGCAGGCGGGCTGTCCGCCTTGTTGACACATTATGATAGCAGGCGGGCTGTCCGCCTTGCTGACACAATGTTATGATAGCAGGCGGGCTGTCCGCCTTGCTGACACGATGTTATGATAGGAGGCGGGCTGTCCGCCTTGCTGACACGATGTTATGATAGGAGGCGGGCTGTCCGCCTTGCTGACACGATGTTATGATAGGAGGCGGGCTGTCCGCCTTGCTGACACGATGTGTGGGTGCTGGCAGCTAAGCTGGCTCCCTCTTGTCAGGGAGGCACAAGGGCAGCCACTCACTTGAGCTCTTAAGTGTATAAATGAACTCCAAACCCAAAGTGTGTTGACTCACCAAGTCTAAGTTTGTACATGAACTTGGGCGAGACAACGATGAATGAGTGGGTGTACTCACCTAGTTGTGCTTGCGGGGGTTGAGCTCTGGCTCCTTGGTCCCGCCTCTCAACCGTCAATCACCAGGTGTACAGATTCCTGAGCCTACTGGGCTCTATCATATCTACACTTGAAACTGTGTATGGAGTCAGCCTCCACCACATCACCCCCTAATGCATTCCATCTGTTAACTACTCTGACACTGAAAAAGTTCTTTCTAAGGTCTCTGTGGCTCATTTGGGCATTCAATTTCCACCTGTGTCCCCTTGAGCTTGTGCCCCTTGTGTTAAATAGCCTGTCTTTATGTACCCTATCAATTCCTCTGAGAATCTTGTATGTGGTGATCATGTTCTCCCTAACTCTTGTCTCCCAGTTCCTTGAGGTCTTTCTTATACTCTTGAAGGATTTCATGTCTCAAGTGGTACCTTGTATTGTGTTCCCTTCACTTATCTTCACTCCTTGACGTGTGTGTGTGTGGGTGAAGGTATAGGGGGAAGGGTACTGGGTACTGATACCTGTACCTATTACTGCTGGCATCCGGCACAAGACACTGTCGTCCGCCAGTGTGTCCATTAAGTGTGAATATTTCAGCTGTGTGTAATTGCTGGCCTAATGGGTGTTTGGTGTTGGGAAGTGGTGGGCTAATGGGGTGGGGGGGGGGTGCCTATTAGTCTGCTCTCAGCTGTGGCAGTAATGGGTCCCCATTAGTGGTAGTTTAATGTCCAGAGATGTTATCTACTATCCTCTCTACCCCCACTACCACCCCCTCTCTACCCCCACTACCACCCCCTCTCTACCCCCACTTCCACCCCCTCTCTACCCCCACTTCCACCCCCACTTCCACCCCCTCTCTACCCCCACTTCCACCCCCCTCTCTACCCCCACTTCCACCCCCACTTCCACCCCCTCTCTACCCCCACTTCCACCCCCTCTCTACCCCCACTTCCCACCCTCTCTCTCTACCCCCACTTCCACCCCCTCTCTACCCCCACTTCCACCCCCTCTCTACCCCCACTACCACCCCCCTCTCTACCCCCACTTCCACCCCCTCTCTACCCCCACTTCCACCCCCTCTCTTCCCCCACTTCCACAACCTCTCTACCCCCACTTCCACCCCCTCTCTACCCCCCACTACCACCCCCCTCTCTACACCCATTTCCACCCCCTCCCTACCCCCAATTCCACCCCCTCTCTACCCCCACTTCCACCCCCTCTCTACCCCCACTTCCACCCCCTCTCTACCCCCACGTCCACCCCCTCTCTACCCCCACTTCCACCCCTCTCTACCCCCACTACCACCCCCCTCTCTACCCCCACTTCCACCCCATCTCTACCCCCACTTCCACCCCCTCTCTACCCCCACTTCCACCCCCTCTCTACCCCCACTTCCACCCCCTCTCTACCCCCACTTCCACCCCCTCTCTACCCCCACTACCACCCCCCTCTCTACCCCCACTTCCACCCCCTCTCTACCCCCCCTTCCACCCCCTCTCTACCCCCACTTCCACCCCCTCTCTACCCCCACTTCCACCCCCTCTCTACCCCCCACTACCACCCCCTCTCTACCCCCACTACAATTCTGCCCAGCCCCTACCATGACCACACCCACCCCCCCTACCATGACCACACCCACCCCCCCTACCATGACCACACCCACCCCCCCTACCATGACCACACCCACCCCCCCTACCATGACCACACACCCCCCCCCCTACCATGACCACACACCCTTACCATGACCACACCCCCCCCCTACCATGACCACACCCCCTCTACCATGACCACACCCCCTCTACCATGACCACACACCCCCCTACCATGACCACACACCCTTACCATGACCACACCCCCCCTACCATGACCACACACCCTTACCATGACCACACCCCCCCCTACCATGACCACACCCCCTCTACCATGACCACACCCCCCCCCCTACCATGACCACACCCCCTCTACCATGACCACACCCCCCCTACCATGACCATACCCCCCTACCATGACCACGCCCACCTGGAAGTCAACAGTCTGGAAATGTGTGAGTGTCGTGGTGGTTGGGGAAGAAACTCTTCCCTCGGGAAGAATCTTTTTTTCCCCTCTTCCAGCTCCGTCCAGGCAAATAAGTGTGTCGTTAATGAGCGCCCCGCTTGTTGGCGTAACTTAAGGGGGGGGGGCGTGGGGGGCGGTGATTAATGGTAGGGGGAGGGGGGCGGTAGTTAATGGTGGGGGGGGTGAGGAATCTTGTTTATAAGGCTTGCGGTATAGAGAAATTTTTGTTGCTGAAATCAGTTTTTTTACGTGTATTTCAGCATATATGGAAGTGTATAGATGAGTACTGTGTGTCATTCATATACACTCCGATGCTTCCACTCATGTTGGTCCACTCATAAGGCCATTTTATTTATTATTATTTATTTATGTGTACGGATATATATTCATATATACGCAGTTCTTTCAAGTATTGGGGAAGGATTTCTGGTCAGTATATCATCTGGGAATTATGTACTGTGGGGCGGGGGTTTTCATCTAGTAAATAGAGGCTCTTGGGCCACCAGCTGTGGGAGCGGGGCGTCTCATCTTGGACCACCAGCTGTGGGAGTGGGGCGTCTTATCTTGGGCCACCAGCTGTGGGAGTGGGGCGTCTCATCTTGGGCCACCAGCTGTGGGAGTGGGGCGTCTCATCTTGGGCCACCAGCTGTGGGAGTGGGGCGTCTCATCTTGGGCCACCAGCTGTGGGAGTGGGGCGTCTTATCTTGGGCCACCAGCTGTGGGAGTGGGGGCGTCTCATCTTGGGCCACCAGCTGTGGGAGTGGGGCGTCTCATCTTGGGCCACCAGCTGTGGGAGTGGGGCGTCTCATCTTGGACCACCAGCTGTGGGAGTGGGGCGTCTCATCTTGGGCCACCAGCTGTGGGAGTGGGGCGTCTCATCTTGGGCCACCAGCTGAGGGAGTGGGGCGTCTCATCTTGGACCACCAGCTGTGGGAGTGGGGCGTCTCATCTTGGGCCACCAGCTGTGGGAGTGGGGCGTCTTATCTTGGGCCACCAGCTGTGGGAGTGGGGCGTCTCATCTTGGGCCACCAGCTGTGGGAGTGGGGCGTCTCATCTTGGGCCACCAGCTGTGGGAGTGGGGCGTCTCATCTTGGGCCACCAGCTGTGGGAGTGGGGCGTCTCATCTTGGGCTACCAGCTGTGGGAGTGGGGCGCCTCATCTTGGGCCACCAGCTGTGGGAGTGGGGCGGCTTATCTTGGGCCACCAGCTGTGGGAGTGGGGCGTCTCATCTTGGGCCACCAGCTGTGGGAGTGGGGCGTCTCATCTTGGGCTACCAGCTGTGGGAGTGGGGCGTCTCATCTTGGCCACCAGCTGTGGGAGTGGGGCGTCTCATCTTGGGCCACCAGCTGTGGGAGTGGGGCGTCTCATCTTGGGCCACCAGCTGAGGGAGTGGGGCGTCTCATCTTGGACCACCAGCTGTCGGAGTGGGGCGTCTCATCTTGGGCCAGCAGCTGTGGGAGTGGGGGCGTCTCATCTTGGACCACCAGCTGTGGGAGTGGGGCGTCTCATCTTGGGCCACCAGCTGTGGGAGTGGGGCGTCTCATCTTGGGCCACCAGCTGAGGGAGTGGGGCGTCTCATCTTGGACCACCAGCTGTGGGAGTGGGGCGTCTCATCTTGGGCCACCAGCTGTGGGAGCGGGGCGTCTCATCTTGGAGTAATGTTTCTAACATTGGGTCCTCTAACATCAGGATGGTGTTCCACACCCTGATGGCTTGGTGCTGTAGTCTGATGTTTAGTGGCTGTGTGTTCAGGAGTTCCTGGAGCTCCTGGATTGTCTGGTCACATGGTGGACGGTGTTTGGCTGCTCTCTTAGTGCCATATTCTCCACTGCTTGTAGTGACCAGTCATGTGAGGCACTAGTGTGGCCCCCACCCCCCCTCCCCGCAGGGGTGATAGGTTCATGCCACCCCCCCCCTACTCCCCGCGGGGGGGGGGGTGAGGACCCCTGTGGGAGCGTCGTGGCCTCTCCACATAACGAGCTCTTGAATTAACGACCACTCCAGACAAAGGCCTCTTTTTCTGAAGGAGCTCTCAAGCGTGCCTCCAATGGCATGGCAGTGAAGAGCACTGCTCCTCGAAGTGGCCGGGCCTTTTGGAGTCCGGAGCGCTCTTCACTTGTTCCAGGGGGCTTGAGCCGGGCTCCCGGGGGCTCCTTCACTCGCTCCTCCAGTCCTCCTCCACTCTCACAACCTCCTCCAGTATTTTTCATGGACTTGATGCTTATTATTCGAGGGTGGACTCGAGGGGGACGTGACGGCGCTAACACTCGAGACTTTCTCAACGCGGAGGCACTCCAGGTGATGGTAAGGGCCTCAGGCAGGAGCTGGATGCCTTCCAGGGCCCTCGGGCTTGGTACACCCCCATTCAGGGGCCACGGGTGGGCTTGGGTCAAGGTAGGGGCTCCCAATGGTGGCTACCCACACCAGGGGTTCTGTGGGCAGGGGGCTACCCACACCAGGGGTTCTGTGGGCAGGGGGCTACCCACACCAGGGGTTCTATGGGCAGGGGCTACCCACACCAGGGGTACCCGCACCAGGGGTTCTGTGGGCAGGTGGCTACCCACACCAGGGGTTCTGTGGGCAGGGGGCTACCCACACCAGGGGTTCTATGGGCAGGGGGTTACCCGCACCAGGGGTTCTATGGGCAGGTGGCTGCCCACACCAGGGGTTCTGTGGGCAGGGGGCTACCCACACCAGGGGTTCTGTGGGCAGGTGGCTACCCACACCAGGGGTTCCGTGGGCAGGTGGCTACCAACACCAGGGGTTGTGTGGGCAGGTGGCTACCCACACCAGGGGTTCTGTGGGCAGGGGGCTACCCGCACCAGGGGTTCTGTGGGCAGGTGGCTACCCGCACCAGGGGTTGTGTGGGCAGGTGGCTACCCGCACCAGGGGTTGTGTGGGCAGGTGGCTACCCACACCAGGGGTTGTGTGGGCCTATTGCCAGGAAACAGAAAGCTTCAGGTGGTTCAGGTGTTCAGCCTGGGTGTCTTGCACAACTTGGTGGCTGAACCGAAGAGTATTTTGATGCATAGTTGTAACAAGGTTGTGTTATGGTGAGGTGTTTGTGTTGTGGATGGTGAGGCATCACTCTCACTGATTGTCCTGTCTACTCTCTTCTGCCTGCCCCCACATCACCCACCCTCTCTCTCTCTCTCGCTGTCTCTCTCGCGCTCTCTCCACCGGTTGATTGACAGTTGAGAGGCGGGACCAAAGAGCCAAAGCTCAACCCCCGCAAGCACAAATAGGCGAGTACACTCACTCACACATCCTGATCCTGTGAGTAATAGTTTAATGTGGACTCATACTCATCTTGTGAGTGTTATGTTATTGTGCACCCCATACTCATCTTGTGAGCGGTAGCGCAAGAAAGATGAGAGAGAGCACAAAAGGTCTTCATCAGCCCTCGAGGCAGATACTGACGTTTGAGGTTTGGTTCACTATAAACAAGATTGATCTGCCGTGTAAACATTAAAGTCGGTTGTTATTTTACTGACAATTGCCAGCAATATTTAGATGGAGTTATTTTGTGTATTATACGATAAATATAATCATCTTAATCCCTGTTTAGATTATCTTTTTGTTTAAATAATTTTAGACATTTTATTTTTCATGTGTTATAAATAATGGTCCTCTGGCGGTGCGTTAAAATTTTAAATTGTTAAATTAATGAGTAATTATTTTTAATGGCTATTCAATTCTGAGGCAAGAATTAAGAATTGTTTTAGTCAATAATAGCTTCTTGAAGCTTCTTGAAGCTTCTTGAAGCTTTTGAAGCTTCTTGAAGCTTCTTGAAGCTTTTGAAGCTTCTTGAAGCTTTTGAAGCTTTTGAAGCTTTTGAAGCTTCTTGAAGCTTTTGAAGCTTCTTGAAGCTTTTGAAGCTTTTGAAGCTTCTTGAAGCTTTTGAAGCTTCTTGAAGCTTCTTGAAGCTTTTGAAGCTTGTTAAGCGTGAGGAAGTTTAGCTTTTTGTGGATATAGTTAAGAATTGTTTTGAGGTGAATGAACTAACAATATATTCTCTCTCTCCCCCTTGGTCGTTCCGGCGTCTCTCCACACAGCAGAAAGACATGTGAGTATTGCTGGGCCGAGCCTCAGCTCCTGGGCCCTGGTTTGTGAAGGGAGGTGTGGGGGGGGGGTGTTTGACCATAGGGTAGGCGAGGGGTAAGGTCAGTGTGGGGGGGGGGGAGTATGTTGCCTTAATGAGTTATGTTGATATGTTGGGAGGTCCTTTCTCTCCCTCTCTCTCCCTCATTCTCATCTCTCTCTCCCTCATTCTCATCTCTCTCTCCCTCATTCTCATCTCTCTCTCCCTCATTCTCATCTCTCTCTCCCTCATTCTCATCTCTCTCTCCCTCATTCTCATCTCTCTCTCCCTCATTCTCATCTCTCTCCCTCATTCTCATCTCTCTCTCCCTCATAATCATCTCTCTCTCTCTCATTCACCTCCCCCCCCCTAATAGACTGTCTCTCTCTGCTATTGTTATAACATAGAACTTGTGCGGAAATGGAGTAAACTGGTAAGTGGCTGACAGCCAGTTTGAGCGCTGCTGACAGCCAGTTTGAGCGCTGCTGACAGCCAGTTTGAGCGCTGTTGACAGCCAGTTTAAGCGCTGATGACAGCCAGTTTGAGCGCTGCTGACAGCCAGTTTGAGCGCTGCTGACAGCCAGTTTGAGCGCTGCTGACAGCCAGTTTAAGCGCTGCTGGCAGCAGGTTTAAGCGCTGCTGACAGCCAGTTTAAGCGCTGCTGGCAGCAGGTTTAAGCGCTGCTGACATCCAGTTTGAGCGCTGTTGACAGCCAGTTTAAGCGCTGCTGACAGCCAGTTTAAGCGCTGCTGACAGCCAGTTTGAGCGCTGCTGACAGCCAGTTTGAGCGCTGTTGACAGCCAGTTTAAGCGCTGATGACAGCCAGTTTGAGCGCTGCTGACAGCCAGTTTGAGCGCTGCTGACAGCCAGTTTGAGCGCTGATGACAGCCAGTTTGAGCGCTGCTGACAGCCAGTTTGAGCGCTGATGACAGCCAGTTTGAGCGCTGCTGACAGCCAGTTTGAGCGCTGTTCACAGCCAGTTTAAGCGCTGCTGACAGCCAGTTTAAGCGCTGCTGACAGCCAGTTTAAGCGCTGATGACAGCCAGTTTGAGCGCTGCTGACAGCCAGTTTAAGCGCTGCTGGCAGCAGGTTTAAGCGCTGCTGACAGCCAGTTTAAGCGCTGCTGGCAGCAGGTTTAAGCGCTGCTGACATCCAGTTTGAGCGCTGTTGACAGCCAGTTTAAGCGCTGCTGACAGCCAGTTTAAGCGCTGCTGACAGCCAGTTTAAGCGCTGCTGACAGCCAGTTTAAGCGCTGCTGACAGCCAGTTTAAGCGCTGCTGACAGCCAGTTTAAGCGCTGCTGACAGCCAGTTTGAGCGCTGTTGACAGCCAGTTTAAGCGCTGCTGACAGCCAGTTTAAGCGCTGCTGGCAGCAGGTTTAAGCGCTGCTGACAGCCAGTTTAAGCGCTGCTGGCAGCAGGTTTAAGCGCTGCTGACAGCCAGTTTGAGCGCTGTTGACAGCCAGTTTAAGCGCTGCTGGCAGCAGGTTTAAGCGCTGCTGACAGCCAGTTTGAGCGCTGTTGACCGCCAGTTTAAGCGCTGCTGACAGCCAGTTTAAGGGGGTGGCCTCCTTCCCCCATTTTCCTGGTTTGAGTTCATGTTTGAGACTCGGATACAACTCCAAAGGGTTAGCTTGTCCTCCCTCCACTGGTTAGGTTGTTGCTAGGTCAACTTTTGAAGGGTTGTTAGTTCTTAAATGACCTCTATTGGTAGGGGTTGTGGCAACGCTGGGGGCTGGGGTGTGGTGGTGCCAGGGTTGTGGCAACACTGGGGGCTGGGGGTGCCAGGGTTGTGGCAACACTGGGGGCTGGGGTGCCAGGGTTGTGGCAACACTGGAGGCTGGGGTGTGGGGGTGCCAGGGTTGTGGCAACACTGGGGGCTGGGATGCCAGGGTTGTGGCAACACTGGGGGCTGGGGTGTGGTGGTGCCAGGGTTGTGGCAACACTGGAGGCTGGGGTGTGGTGGTGCCAGGGTTGTGGCAACACTGGAGGCTGGGGTGTGGTGGTGCCAGGGTTGTGGCAACACTGGGGGCTGGAGTGTGGTGGTGCCAGGGTTGTGGCAACACTGGGGGCTGGGGTGCCAGGGTTGTGGCAACACTGGGGGCTGGGGTGGCCTCGTAGCCTGGTGGATAGCGCGCAGGACTCGTAATTCTGTGGCGCGGGATCGATTCCCGCACGAGGCAGAAACAAATGGGCAAAGTTTCTTTCACCCTGAATGCCCCTGTTACCTAGCAGTAAATAGGTACCTGGGAGTTAGTCAGCTGTCACGGGCTGCTTCCTGGGGGTGGAGGCCTGGTCGAGGACCGGGCCGCGGGGACACTAAAAGCCCCGAAATCATCTCAAGATACTATATAGTGGGGTGTGGTGGTGCCAGGGTTGTGGCAACACTGGGGGCTGGGGTGTGGTGGTGCCAGGGTTGTGGCAACACCGGAGGCTGGGGTGTGGTGGTGCCAGGGTTGTGGCAACACTGGGGGCTGGGGTGTGGTGGTGCCAGGGTTGTGGCAACACTGGGGGCTGGGGTGTGGTGGTGCCAGGGTTGTGGCAACACTGGGGGCTGGGGTGTGGTGGTGCCAGGGTTGTGGCAACACCGGAGGCTGGGGTGTGGTGGTGCCATGGTTGTGGCAACACTGGGGACTGGGGTGCCAGGATTGTGGCAACACTGGGGGCTGGGGTGTGGTGGTGCCAGGGTTGTGGCAACACTGGGGGCTGGGGGGTGGTGGTGCCAGGGTTGTGGCAACACTGGAGGCTGGGGTGTGGTGGTGCCAGAGTTGTGGCAACACTGGGGGCTGGGGTGTGGTGGTGCCAGGGTTGTGGCAACACTGGGGGCTGGGGTGTGGTGGTGCCATGGTTGTGGCAACACTGGGGGCTGGAGTGTGGTGGTGCCATGGTTGTGGCAACACTGGGGACTGGGGTGCCAGGATTGTGGCAACACTGGGGGCTGGGGTGTGGTGGTGCCAGGGTTGTGGCAACACTGGGGGCTGGGGGGTGGTGGTGCCAGGGTTGTGGCAACACTGGAGGCTGGGGTGTGGTGGTGCCAGGGTTGTGGCAACACTGGGGGCTGGGGTGTGGTGGTGCCAGGGTTGTGGCAACACTGGGGGCTGGGGTGTGGTGGTGCCAGGGTTGTGGCAACACTGGGGGCTGGGGTGTGGTGGTGCCAGGGTTGTGGCAACACTGGGGGCTAGGGTGTGGTGGTGCCAGGGTTGTGGCAACACTGGGGCTGGGGTGTGGTGGTGCCAGGGTTGTGGCAACACTGGGGGCTGGGGTGTGGTGGTGCCAGGGTTGTGGCAACACTGGGGGCTGGGGTGTGGTGGTGCCAGGGTTGTGGCAACACTGGGGGCTGGGGTGTGGTGGTGCCAGGGTTGTGGCAACACTGGGGGCTGGGGTGTGGTGGTGTCAGGGTTGTGGAAACACTGGGGGCTGGGGTGTGGGGGTGCCAGGGTTGTGGCAACACTGGGGGCTGGGGTGCCAGGGTTGTGGCAACACTGGAGGCTGGGGTGTGGTGGTGCCAGGGTTGTGGCAACACTGGGGGCTGGGGTGTGGTGGTGCCAGGGTTGTGGCAACACTGGGGGCTGGGGTGTGGTGGTGCCAGGGTTGTGGCAACACTGGAGGCTGGGGTGTGGGGGTGCCAGGGTTGTGGCAACACTGGGGGCTGCGGTGTGGTGGTGCCAGGGTTGTGGCAACACTGGGGGCTGGGGTTTGGTGGTGTCAGGGTTGTGGCAACACTGGAGGCTGGGTGTGGTGGTGCCAGGGTTGTGGCAACACTGGGGGCTGGGGTGTGGTGGTACCAGGGTTGTGGCAACACTGGAGGCTGGGGTGTGGGGGTGCCAGGGTTGTGACAACACTGGGGCTGGGGTGTGGGGGTGCCAGGGTTGTGGTTCCACTGGGGACTGGGTGCCAGGTTTTGTGGCAACACTGGGGGCTGGGGTGCCAGGTTTTGTGGCAACACTGGGGGCTGGGGTGCCAGGGTTGTGGCAACACTGGGGGCTGGGGTGCCAGGGTTGTGGCACCACTGGCATGGACAGCCGGGGGTGCCACACTCTATTCATCACTGGAATTGAATCCCAACACAATTACTGGTGGCACAACCTCCCCCCCCACACACACATGGTAATTACTCCCCTCCCCTTACCCCCCCCCCCTGTCACCTAGCAATGGTTTGGCCCCCCCCGCCCCCCCCTCTCTTCCCCCCACCCCCTCCCCACGATGGGGAAGGGAACTAACAGGAGAAAGGGCCAAGGCATTACGACTATATAGCATTTGGAAGGGGTCAGGATAAGGATTTGGGATGGGACGGCTGGAGGGAATGGCGCCCAACCACTTATGGACGGTCGGGGATTGAACGCCGACCTGCATGAAGCGTCGCCCTACCGTCCAGCCCACGTGGCATGTGCCTCATGATGGGAAATGTCTCCTCTCTCATCTTGGGTTGACCGCCGAAGATGTGTAACTTAGTCTCATGCTTCCGGAAGTGAGGCTCGGGCGGGGTGAGAACTGTTATGTTGAGGAATGGCCCTGTCAGCCAGTCGGGGACTCAGACGCCGTATACTCAGCCTCCTTAGTTCGCTAATTGTCTAATTGGTGAGGTGAGTCTTTAATTGAGGCACTTTAGATAAAATGGCCGGGTAATTGTGTGTGGCACTCGGCCGCCCATTACCTGTACAACCTTGCTGTCAATAATCAGTGGGAGCCTGCTGAGATTGGCGGGGTAGGGGGTGTGTGGGGGGAGAGTGTGGGGTGATGGTGGGGGAGAGTGTGGGGGTGATGGGGGAGAGTGTGGGGGTGGTGGAGGGTGGTGAAGTGTGTGGGGGTGGTGGAGAATGTTGGGGTGATGGGGTGGTGTGGGGGGGGGGGGTGGAGAGTGGGGGGGGGGGAATGAAAGTGAGGGAATTATCAGGAGAAAATTCTATACAGCACTTGTGAGAGGGGTACGACCACAAGGACGAGGGGATGGAATGGCGCCCAATCACTTGGACGGTCGGGGATTGAACTCCGACCTGCACGATGCACACAGTTAAGCTTGTAATAACACACACTATAGCTGACTTACGACTCGTTACTTAGAGGGTGACGGGTATTACTTGGAGGCCCTCAGTCGCGTCCTCCAGATCAACTCGAGTGCTACTTAAGGAACGCCCTCGTACACACACAAGCCCTCAAGGGCCAGCCCTTACTTGAATGTCACTCTAGGGGACGACCATGGACCACCACTCTAGGGGCGACCATGGACCACTACTCTAGGGGACGACCATGGACCACCACTCTAGGGACGACCATGGACCACCACTCTAGGGACGACCATGGTCAACCACTCTAGGGACGACCATGGTCAACCACTCTAGGGACGACCATGGTCAACCACTCTAGGGACGACCATGGTCCACCACTCTAGGGACGACCATGGACCACCACTCTAGGGGACGACCATGGTCCACCACTCTAGGGACGACCATGGTCCACCACTCTAGGGACGACCATGGTCCACCACTCTAGGGACGACCATGGTCCACCACTCTAGGGACGACCATGGACCACCACTCTAGGGACGACCATGGACCACCACTCTAGGGACGACCATGGACCACCACTCTAGGGACGACCATGGTCCACCACTCTAGGGATGACCATGGACCACCACTCTAGGGACGACCATGGACCACCACTCTAGGGACGACCATGGACCACCACTCTAGGGACGACCATGGACCACCACTCTAGGGACGACCATGGACCACCACTCTAGGGACGACCATGGTCCACCACTCTAGGGACGACCATGGTCCACCACTCTAGGGGACGACCATAGTCCACCACTCTAGGGGCGACCATGGTCCACCACTCTAGGGGACGACCATGGTCCACCACTCTAGGGGGACGACCATGGTCCACCACTCTAGGGACCACTACTCTATGGACGACCATGGACCACCACTCTAGGGGGACGACCATGGTGCACCACTCTAGGGGGACGACCATGGTCCACCACTCTAGGGGGACGACCATGGTCCACCACTCTAGGGGGACGACCATGGTCCACCACTCTAGGGGGACGACCATGGTCCACCACTCTAGGGGGACGACCATGGTCCACCACTCTAGGGACCACTATGGACCACTACTCTATGGACGACCATGGTCCACCACTCTAGGGACCACTATGGACCACCACTCTAGGGGACGACCATGGTCCACCACTCTAGGGACGACCATGGTCCACCACTCTAGGGGGACGACCATGGTCCACCACTCTAGGGACCACTATGGACCACTACTCTATGGACGACCATGGACCACCACTCTAGGGGGACGACCATGGTCCACCACTCTAGGGGGACGACCATGGTCCACCACTCTAGGGACCACTATGGACCACTACTCTATGGACGACCATGGACCACCACTCTAGGGGGACGACCATGGTCCACCACTCTAGGGACGACCATGGTCCACCACTCTAGGGACGACCATGGTCCACCACTTTAGGGGGACGACCATGGACCACCACTCTAGGGGACGACCATGGTCCACCACTTTAGGGGGACGACCATGGACCACTACTAGGGACGACCATGGTCCACCACTCTAGGGGGACGACCATGGACCACCACTCTAGGGGACGACCATGGTCCACCACTTTAGGGGGACGACCATTGACCACCACTCTAGGGGGACGACCATTGACCACCACTCTAGGGGGACGACCATGGTCCACCACTCTAGGGGACGACCATGGTCCACCACTCTAGGGGACGACCATGGTCCACCACTCTAGGGGACGACCATGGTCCACCACTCTAGGGGACGACCATGGTCCACCACTTTAGGGGGACGACCATGGACCACCACTAGGGACGACCATGGACCACCACTTTAGGGGGACGACGATGGTCCACCACTCTAGGGACGACCACCAGTGGAGGGAGGGACTTGGTCAGTAGGGGAGGGAGGTCAAGGATGCTGCACCACCAGGATATGATGCTGCTTCACCACCTTGTTGCTCCAGATTGGTCCCTTCAGAGAGCGGGGGGAGGGAGAGAGCGGGGGAGGGAGAGAGCGGGGGAGGGAGAGAGCGGGGGAGGGAGGGATGGAGGGAGGGAGGGTTGGAGGGAGGGAGGGATGGAGGGAGGGGGGGATGGAAGGAGGTGGGAGAGGTAGAGATGAGAAGATACAGGCAGACACCATACACAGCTTCCAGTGTTGATATGGCAGCCACTGGAACCTGCTCTCCTCTCAGCTCCCCTTGCCTCTGCCCCCCGTCTCTCCCCCTCCTCCCCCCCGCCTCTCCCCCTCCCTCCCCCTCCTCCCCCTCCCTCCCCCTCCCCCCTCTCCCCCCTCCCCTCCCCCCTCCTCCCCCCCTCCCTCCCTCCCTCCCCCCCTCCCCCTCCTCCCCCCTCCCCCCCCCTCCCTCCCCCTCCTCCCCCTCCTCCCCCCCTCCCTCCCTCCCCCTCCTCCCCCCCTCCTCCCCCCCCTCCTCCCCCCCTCCTCCCCCCCTCCTCCCCCCCTCCTCCCCCCCTCCTCCCCCCCTCCTCCCCCCCCCCCCCCTCCCCCTCCTCCCCCCCTCTCCGTCGTTATCCTACCGGAAATAAACTCGGGTTCCGGCCGCCGCACATGTGCAACAGACAAATGAATTCGCCTCATCCGGGATTAATGGTCCTATGGAACGGCCCCGTCCTCGCCTCTCAGGCCCCGGGACAGGAAGGGAGGGGGGGGGAATGGAAGAGGGGGAGGGGGGGGGGGGAGGGAGAGAGGAAGGGAGAGGGGGAGGAGGGGGAAGGGAGAGGGGGAGAGCAAGAAATGGGATAACATTTGATATCAAAGAAAATATAATTAAGGGAGCGGCTTTGAAGGGAGGGGGAGAGATAGGGAGGACAACAAGGTACGGAGGATAGGAAGGGCGGGAGGGATAGAGAACTGGACAGGTGATGGACGCGCCTCCAGGATGGCCAGACCACACGGCATCAGTATACAAGTACCACGGGTCCGGCTCCTCGTGTGAGCCGGATATCAACACGAGTAATGCGGATTACCGTGAAATGGGTGTAGTGGTGTGTGTGTGTGTGTGTGTGTGTGTGTGTGTGTGTGTGTGTGTGTGTGTGGGCGGGTGTGTGTGTGTGTGTGTGTGTGGGCGGGTGTTGGGGGGAGTGGAGCATTCCCGCTGTGGGAGTGGGGCGTCTCATCTTGGGCCACCGGCTGTGGGAGTGGGGCGTCTCATCTTGGACCACCAGCTGTGGGATTGGGGCGTCTCATCTTGGACCACCAGCTGTGGGAGTGGGGCGTCTCATCTTGGGCCACCAGCTGTGGGAGTGGGGCGTCTCATCTTGGGCCACCAGCTGTGGGAGCGGGGCGTCTCATCTTGGGCCACCAGCTGTGGGAGTGGGGCGTCTCATCTTGGGCCACCAGCTGTGGGAGTGGGTCGTCTCATCTTGGGCCACCAGCTGTGGGAGTGGGTCGTCTCATCTTGGGCCACCAGCTGTGGGAGTGGGGCGTCTCATCTTGGGCCACCAGCTGTGGGAGTGGGGCGTCTCATCTTGGACCACCAGCTGTGGGAGTGGGGCGTCTCATCTTGGGCCACCAGCTGTGGGAATGGGGCGTCTCATCTTGGGTCACCAGCTGTGGGAGTGGGGCGTCTCATCTTGGGCCACCAGCTGTGGGAGTGGGGCGTCTCATCTTGGGCCACCAGCTGTGGGAGTGGGTCGTCTCATCTTGGACCACCAGCTGTGGGAGTGGGGCGTCTCATCTTGGACCACCAGCTGTGGGAGTGGGGCGTCTCATCTTGGGCCACCAGCTGTGGGAGTGGGTCGTCTCATCTTGGACCACCAGCTGTGGGAGTGGGGCGTTTCATCTTGGACCACCAGCTGTGGGAGTGGGGCGTTTCATCTTGGACCACCAGCTGTGGGAGTGGGGCGTCTCATCTTGGGCCACCAGCTGTGGGAGTGGGTCGTCTCATCTTGGACCACCAGCTGTGGGAGTGGGGCGTTTCATCTTGGACCACCAGCTGTGGGAGCGGGGCGTCTCATCTTGGAGTAATGTTTCTAACATTGGGTCCTCTAACATTAGGATGGTGTTCCACACCCTGATGGCTTGGTGCTGCAGTCTGATGTTTAGTGGCTGTGTGTTCAGGAGTTCCTGGAGCTCCTGGATTGTCTGGTCACATGGTGGACGGTGTTCGGCTGCTCTCTTAGTGCATTATTCCCCACTGCTTGTAGTTGTTGCATCTTAGTTTTCTCTAAGGTGTGTAGTGTTACTGGGGGATATTCTAGATGCGGCTGGACTAGAGCCATATATAAGGGAAGCTGTATGTTTGTGCTGAGGCTTCGGAATCTTCTCAGTTTTCCTAAGGGTGTTGTTGCTTTGTTTATGCTCTCATTTACGTGAATTTTTTATTCCTGCTCTGTTAATGCTGAGCCCCAGTACTCCCCCCCCCCCTAGTCATATATTGGAGAGGGCGGTTGTCATGGTTAATGAGGTCTGGGTCATCCTCGACAGTCGACCTGTGCAGTATATGAATGAAGGTGGAATACCGGGACTTAAGAGACCTGGAATCAAAATTCACGCGTCTTCTGTCACTTTCCTCCCTCCGTCCCTCCTTCCACACCCATTCTTTCCTCCCTCGGGGCAAGTCCCCCTTTCCTTCCCCCTTTCCACTCCAGGAGCATCTCGCCCCATTTTGAGAAGCAGCATGTGACCCATGTCTCTCCTCCACAGAGAAGCAGCATCTCCCCCAGCGCAGGAGACAAGTACCGAGGGCGCTCACCGGAGCCAGAACCTAAGAAGATAAAGAGAGAAGATGGCCATGTAAGTTACCTTGGAATTGCTCCTAGTACCTTGTACCTTGAACCTGCGGGTAAGAACAGCTTTGGCCTTAATTCCATAGAAATCCTTGATCATCTTCCTGCCTTATTTATGAGCGTTCACTGCTGTGTTCCTAAGACTGTCTTGACAGCTTTCTGATGATCCACTTGTAGCTGTCTTCCCGTAGCCTAGTCTTGGGCCCTGTGTCTTTCCTAGTGACGAGGCCCCCAAGAGGGGGCCTCGTAGCCTGGTGGATAGCGCGCAGGACTCGTAATTCTGTGGCGCGGGTTCGATTCCCACACGAGGCAGAAACAAATGGGCAAAGTTTCTTTCACCCTGAATGCCCCTGTTACCTAGCAGTAAATAGGTACTTGGGAGTTAGTCAGCTGTCACGGGCTGCTTCCTGGGGGTGGAGGCATGGTCGAGGACCGGGCCGCGGGGACACTAAAGCCCCGAAATCATCTCAAGATAGTGTCTTAAACCCTTCCTTGCTTTGCCCTCGGTAAGTTTTTGTCCCAGTTACATGTCCACAGCTTTACCTACCTCGTCCCAATTACCTAACCAGAGCGTTACGTAGCGTCAATTTTCGATACGTACACAGAGGGCAACAAAGAAATTAGTGTAATACTAAGAAGCCAGTATGAGGCTATGTTTAGCACACCAATAAAAAACATGAAAGTTGAAGATGCAGACAGCTTCTTTATGAATGACATTCAAGCTGCAGATAATATAACTGATGTTAACATGAACCCAGCAGACTTTGAAAGATAAATTTGACTACATGCCCATGCACTCAGCCCCCTGGTCGAGTGCAATATTGAACTCGTGGAATTCAATATTCATAAAGAAATGAAAAGTACCAGTAGCGCGAACACTCAGTGTAATATGGAGAAAGAGCCTGGATACAGGGGAGATACCAGCAGCATTTAAATCAGTAGATATAGTTCCTCTGCACAAGGGAGGTAGTAAAGCTTTTAAAAATTTTCATTCTCCTTTACAAGTCTTCTTCCCTGCCCAGCTGTCATTACCTTGCATGTATCTGGGTTGACATCCATTCTTTAACTATTGCATCAGGAAACATATATTAGCAAACTTTCTCATTCATATCATTTGCAGATATCAGCAGTAGTATATGACTTAGTAATGACCATTGTGGTACAATGAACTCCCAGCATTATAAACACGCTTCCCCTGTCCCCTCTGTTTCAATTCAGATAGGTACTGTCTCATCCAATTTAGCAACCTCCCGTGTACCTGTGCTTGCTTCTCGAGTTTGTGAAGCATTGTCTTGCATAGAACTGTGCAGGATGCAATTGAATCCATCAATCAGATTCAATCAATCAATCAATTGGAAGATTCAATCTGCTAATCCCTCTATTCCCATTATTTATCACTCTTGCCTCCTCATATATACCCGTATAGATTCGTTAAACAGGACTTCTTAGAAGGCAAGTTTGACCGAGGGATGGCGAGTGGTGAATTGGCATCCTATAAGGGTACAGGAAAGGAAATTTGATTCTTGATGCTTTCATCTCTAGCTTTTCTAAGTCCTTCCTAACTTCACATGTTGCCACATCTGTTTTGGGTAGTTGGGTAGTTTCCCTTGTACTTTGTGGTAGTTCCACGTCATTTTCTGTAATAACCCGGTCTCTGTGACTTGGCCTCCACCGTCTTTTCCATAACCCCTTTGCTCACTAGTTTTGCATTAATGCCGACTCCACTTCGAACGATTGACCCATTTTCTTGTCCTTTTTCTCAGAGTGTTGGTTTATCTTCCATTAACTTTCCAACATTTGATGACAGTTCCTTTTTTTCCTTTTTTTCTTGTAACGGGGTTTTTCCAATTCTCTCTTCTATCTAGTTCCAGGAATTCTCTTAATTTCATCATAATCCTCACTCCTGTAGTTTTTGCCGCCTCCTCCATCCCAGACCTGGACATTGTTGCTTGTATCTTCACATTGTTCATGCTTGTATCTTCTCATTGTATCTGCTTGTATTTGCTTGTATCTTCTCATTGTATCTGCTTGTATCTGCTGTAAGTAAATCCAAGGTCCAGCCTTCCTGGTGTATGTCTTCCCTCGTGTGTCATCCTTGACAGGTTGGGTTAGGGTATGAAGGGGATTTCCAATACCTCTTATTCTCATTCCCAGTGTTATAATCCTCATGGTTGACTGGTGCGTATCGGTAATCTTCACTTCACACCCGTGTTATGCCGCCTTTGAGTCCATTCATTCGTTGATAGTTGGTATTCCTTGGGTAACCTCGAGTTATCATTTATGAGACTTTAAGACTCCAGTTCGGTTGTTATATCTGATTTGTTTCCTTTATTCTTTCCTTCATCTCATTTAATTTGTTAGATATTCCATCAGTATTTGTGTATCACGCTTTTGCTTCTTTTTTTTCTCGCCTGTTTTTGTCATTTCATATTTATTATATAATCCCTTACCTGTGTGTGTACTCACCTGTGTGTGTGTGTGTTTTTACAGCCAATTTATTTTAAATAGATTTAATGTTATAAATAATCAAAATGTACAATATGATGATGCCACTTACACTTGTATTAGAGTTTTACGAGGCAAATCTACATGTGGCCACGATGGCAATTTTACAAGTTCCGTTGAGCGAGTGATTGACAGAGGAAGTATATGAATATCTTATTGAATCAAGATCATGATGAAAGTTTGGAGCAATACAGCCAGAGGTGAGAATTCGATCCTACTGTATAGCTCCAGAGTTTTGTGAGGTACATCATGCAATGGTGATATTGGTTTGCAGTGAAGGTTATGAATCATGCAATGGTGATATTGGTTTGCAGTGAAGGTTATGAATCATGCAATGGTGATATTGGTTTGCAGTGAAGGTTATGAATCATGCAATGGTGATATTGGTTTGCAGTGAAGGTTATGAATCATGCAATGGTGATATTGGTTTGCAGTGAAGGTTATGAATCATGCAATGGTGATATTGGTTTGCAGTGAAGGTTATGAATCATGCAATGGTGATATTGGTTTGCAGTGAAGGTTATGAATCATGCAATGGTGATATTGGTTTGCAGTGAAGGTTATGATTTATGTTAGACAATAACGTAAATCACTAGGGGGGGGGGCACTCGGGAATCCGGACATATGCCTTTATAACTTTGGGCAGCAGTTAAATTGTTGTAATTAAACTGGGGATAAAACTACCAACCCTGCATTGTGCATCATTTGACGGTAATATTGCTGAAACTTGAGGTTCGTTTGAAGCGGACCATCAGGAGAAAGCACCAAGCCATTACGGTTATATAGGGCAAGAGGGTCATTTGAAGGGTTCGTGTTACGGTCAGTGAAGAGGCCGGTAGTGTGGAATCCGTTTTCTTTAGTGGGTGGGTACCATTTTCTTTAGTACATCGTTGATAAGTTTTCTTTAATATAGTTTTTTTCTGATTTGTCTGGTTCTATGAGGTATTTTATTAATAAAGGAACCATTTTTTGTTCAACTGGGTTCATCTGTTTTCATTAAGCTTGAGTAGTTTTCAAATTGGACTTATTTTGTTCTCTTAATATCTACAGGAAATTTGAGCTTCTAATAGGAGGCCATTTGCTTAGCGACAATACGGCTGGTATTGGTAGGACTAAGTAGTCTCCCCTTGACACCTTGTCCATTTTCTTCACCCATGATGAGACCACGAGTCCGTTTTCTTTAGTTGCACTTAAAAAAAGGTTCTCTGCCGTTTTCTTTCATTTTTAATGGGTGATAATTTTAATTTTTATTTTTGTTTTTTGTTTTGATGTGGCCTTTTTTATCTGTTGCAGGATAGAGATGGGGAAAAGAGCGAGCAGGAGTTGGTAGTGGACGATCCCCAGGTTGGTTGAGTTCCCAGGGTGGTGGGTGGTTTGGTGGACGGGGGGGGGGGAGGGGTGTGAATGGTATATGGATAGTTGGGATGGAACGGAAGGATGGTTAGGATGGGCAGTAGATGGAAGGGTTTGTTGTGTCTTTGTGTTCTATGTGCCTGTTTGTGTTGGAGGATTTTGACTAGATTTTTCTGGTCATTTTCTGGTCAGTCATTGGTTTGTGGTGGATGGTTCTCAGCCTCTGTGGTGGAGACAGGACCAGTAGCGAGAGCACTCAGCGTAGTGTGGAGAAAGACAATCGACAATCGACAATCAATCAATTGACAATCGACTTGAGAATGGTCCAGGACGGACCGAAACGTCGTCGTCCCTTCAACTTTTAGTGTGTGGTCTGGTCAAGGTGGAGAAAGAGCCTAGATACAGGGGAGACACCAGCAACACTTAAATCTGCAGATATAGCTCCTCTGTACAAGGGGGGGGGAGTAAAGCCTTGGCCAAAAATTATAGGCCAGTTGCACTAACATCACACATGATAAAAGATTTTGAAAGAGTGATTAGGAATCAAATTTCTAATTTTATGGAAAATAATGAGTTGCACAACCCAGGACAACATGGACTTAGAGCGGGAAGATCCTGTCTGTCACAGTTACTCACCACTATGACAAAGTCACAGAAGCTCTAGGGGAAAAGCAAAATGCAGATGTGGTATACACAGACTTTGCAAAGGCGTTCGACAAATGTGACCATGGGGTGATAGCTCACAGAATGAGGTCAATGGGAATAACTGGTAAAGTAGGACGCTGGATACTCAATTTTCTGTCGAACAGAACACAAAGAGTAACAGTCAATCAGATAAAATGGAGTCCAAGCGCAGTTAGTGGTGCACCTTGCAGCACTGCTGTTCCCTATTCTCATATCAAATATAGATAAAAATACAAGTCACAGCTTCGTGTCATCCTTTGCAGATGACACAAAAATCAGCATGAAAATTACCTCTGCTGAAGACATGGAAAAATTACAAGCAGATATCAACAAAGTTTTCGATTGGGCAGCAGAAAATAACATGATGTTTAACAGCGATAAATTTCAGGTACTCAGATACGGCAAAAATGAGGATCTGAAACATCATACAGGGTACAAAACACAATCGAATCTGCCCATAGTAGAAAAACAGCATGTCAAGGATTTGGGAATAATGATGTCCGACGACCTAACGTTTAGGGAGCATAACCAAGCAAATATTGCGTCAGCCAGAAAAATGATCGGATGGATTACGAGAGCTTTCAAATCCAGGGATCCCATCACAATGGTTGTACTCTTCAAGTCACTTGTGTTGTCCCGTCTTGAGTACTGCTCAGTACTCACTTCCCCCCTTCAGAGCAGGAGAGATTGCTGAAATAGAGGGAATACAGAGAACATAGACGAACGGCACGCATAGACGAGATAAAACACCTAAATTATTGGGATCGTCTCAAAGCTCTCCAAATGTACTCTCTAGAAAGGAGACGAGAGATATACCAAATAATATACACCTGGAAAATTCTAGAGGACCAGGTCCCTAACCTACACGGTAAAATAACAACGTACTGGAGTGAACGATATGGAAGAAAATGCAGAATAGAACCAGTGAAGAGCAGAGGTGCCATAGGCACAATCAGAGAACACTGTATAAACATCAGAGGTCCGCGGTTGTTCAACGCCCTCCCAGCGAGCATAAGAAATATTGCCGGAACAACCGTGGACATTTTCAAGAGAAAACTAGATAAGTTCCACCAAGGAGTGCCGGACCAACCGGGCTGTGGTGGGCCTGCGGGGTTCTCCAAGCAACAGCCTGGTGGACCAAACTCTCACAAGTCAAGCCTGGGCTCGGGCCGGGCTTGGGGAGTAGAAGAACTCCCAGAACCCCATCAAGCAGGTATCGACCAGAGATGCTAGCCTGGAGCCTGGAGGATGTGTCTCAGCCTCTGTGGGAGGGAGGTTCTGTACCACACAGCAGGAGACTTCAAGATGATACCATCCCTGGAAACACAAACCGAAACTGTCTCTATTTTCCGCTTGTTATAACGTGTAATAAAGTTGTTACATCTTGGCTTAACGTGTTTATGACGTATTAGAACGTTGTTACAACTTGCTATATTGGTTGTTATAACGGTTAGGAGGTTTTAAAACTTGTTCGAACGTTGTACCAACGTCGTAGTTTCGGTGTGTGTTTGGCGGGAATAAGGTCTTCGACTGAGCAACGAAAAACAGCATCATGTGTAATAGATAAATTCCTGGTAGACGAGATCAAGATTAAACACTTGAACGACACGCAGGATGGTTACCTTGCGATGATTTCGGGGCTCAACGTCTCTGCGGCCCGGTCGTCGACCAGGGCGCCTCCTACAGGGAAGACAGAACATATATACAAGAGTTCTTACATTCTTGTACAGCCACGAGCTGTACTAGTGTCAGTCTCCTCCCAGCAAACACGAGAAATATTGTCAGTACAAAACTAGTTATAAATTGGCCAGAATGCTGCACGGGGTGCCGGACCAAGCAAGTTGTAGGGGGGAGTCGAACCCGCTACAGGTATACTCCAGCCATAGGAAGGTTCCCGTTGATAGAGGGCTTTCCAGGTTAGGTTGAATAAAGTGTTAGGTTATGTTGAATAAAGTGTTAGTTAGGTTAGATTGAATCATAGTTAGGTTAGGTCACCTGGGGTAGTTAGAAGTGGGTGGAGGGCCGGGCGGGAGGGTCTAACAATATGTAAACTCCCACGACCTTCAGCACACAGGCCTCTAATTGTAGTTAAACACGTTATGACTCGTCACTCGATCCCCGGGTGGCTTAGTTATCGTGGCGAGGGGGGGGGGGAGACCAGCCCCCGGGTGGCTTGGTTATCGTGGCGAGGAAGGGGAGAACAGCCCCGGGTGGCTTGGTTATCGTGGTGAAGGGAGGGGGAGTCCAGCCCCCGGGTGGCTTGGTTATCGTGGCGAGGAAGGGGAGAACAGCCCCGGGTGGCTTGGTTATCGTGGTGAGGGGGAGGAAACAGCCCCGGGTGGCTTAGTTATCGTGGCGAGGGGGGGAAGAGCCCCGAGTGGCTTGGTTATCGTGGCGAGGAAGGGGAAAACAGCCCCGGGTGGCTTGGTTATCGTGGCGAGGAAGGGGAGAACAGCCCCAGGTGGCTTGGTTATCGTGGCGAGGAAGGGGTTGAACAGCCCCGGGTGGCCTGGTTATCGTGGCGAGGAAGGGGTTGAACAGCCCCGGGTGGCCTGGTTATCGTGGCGAGGAAGGGGGGGAACAGCCCTGGGTGGCTTGGTTATCGTGGCGAGGGGGGGTTCAGCCCCGGGTGGCTTGGTTATCGTGGCGAGGAAGGGGGGGAACAGCCCTGGGTGGCTTGGTTATCGTGTCGAGGAAGGGGGGAAGAGCCCCGGGTGGCCTGGTTATCGTGGCGAGGAAGGGGGGAAGAGCCCCGGGTGGCCTGGTTATCGTGGCGAGGAAGGGGGGAAGAGCCCCGGGTGGCTTGGTTATCGTGGCGAGGAAGGGGGGAACAGCCCCGGGTGGCTTGGTTATCGTGGCGAGGGGGGGTTCAGCCCCGGGTGGCTTGGTTATCGTGGCGAGGAAGGGGTTGAACAGCCCCGGGTGGCCTGGTTATCGTGGCGAGGAAGGAGGGGAAGAGCCCCGGGTGGCCTGGTTATCGTGGCGAGGAAGGAGGGGAAGAGCCCCGGGTGGCCTGGTTATCGTGGCGAGGAGGGGGGAAGAGCCCCGGGTGGCCTGGTTATCGTGGCGAGGAAGGAGGGGAAGAGCCCCGGGTGGCCTGGTTATCGTGGCGAGGAAGGGGGGAAGAGCCCCGGGTGGCCTGGTTATCGTGGCGAGGAAGGGGTGAAGAGCCCCGGGTGGCCTGGTTATCGTGGCGAGGAAGGGGTGAAGAGCCCCGGGTGGCTTGGTTATCGTGGCGAGGAAGGGGGGGGGGAAGAGCCCCGGGTGGCCTGGTTATATATATACAGGAGCATGTGCAGCTAAGGAAGGTGCACAAGTTGCTGCAACTGTTGTAGGATCTTCAAGTTCAAGTTTGTTTATCGAGGCAAGAAAGAAATATATCTCAACGGGATAGAGTACCTTGGGCTATTTCCACCCCCGTGTAGGGTCATAAGTGTCGTGTAGCCGGTCGGAGGGAGCTGGTCGGCCGAGCGGACAGCACACTGGACTTGTGGTTCTGTGGTCCCGGGTTCGATCCCGGGCGTCGGTGAGAAACAATGGGCAGTTTTTTTTTCACCCTATGCCCCTGTTACCTAGCAGTAAAATAGGTACCTGGGTGTTAGTCAGCTGTCACGGGCTGCTTCCTGGGGGTTGGAGGCCTGGTCGAGTACTGGGCCGCGGGGACATTAAAGCCCCAAAAACATCTCAAGATAGCCACAGTTTTGAATTTATTATTATTATTATTAACATCTTTATTGACAAAATTAATTACAATTTTGCCTAATCTGAGGATTTTGATAGTCTTATTAAATTGAGGATAATGCTAGTATTCACTTTTGAACTGTGAGCGTTGAGGAGTGGTGGAGCTGAGAGAGTTTAGGATACACAGCCGCACGAGACCAGTTCTCTGCACCACCAATCAACTCAATAATGCAGCAAAACAAATAAAACTACTAAAAAAGGATTTTCGTAAAAACAAAAAAACAAAACTATAATAATAAAATTCGTCACTTTTCTGAGAAGGCCTCGCGCCGTCCCGCTCTGCCTCGGGGAACCTTTCGTGGCACTAGACAAGTGCCAACACGGACTTATACAGTGAAGTGTAAGTGCAGCCTCCCGAGGCAGTCCTTCTTTAACAGTGCCTAATCAGAATATTAATATTAACACTGCACTTGGACAGTGTCGTGTGTCACAATCTTAGCAGTCTCCGTGGTGTAGTGGTAAGACACTCGCCTGGCGTTCCGCGAGCGCTATGTCATGGGTTCGTATCCTGGCCGGGAGGATTTACTGGGCGCAATTCCTTAACTGTAGCCTCTGTTTAACGCAACAGTAAAATGTGTACTTGGATGAAAAAACGATTCTTCGCGGCAGGGGATCGTATTCCAGGGACCATAGGATTAAGGACCTGCCCGAAACGCTACGCGTACTAGTGGCTCTACAAGAATGTAACAACTCTTGTATATATCTCAAAAAAAAAAAAAATATTCATTTTGTTTTGCTTTTTGAACAGTGATAAATTTTGTCATTGGCAAGTATCTGGCGAGTTGTATAGACGGTTTCTGGTGTTGTGACGTGGTATTGGATACTCTTGGGGGCTCCAGAGGAACACGAGCCATCCCGCCCACCACCACCTGCTTCACTAGTGGGTCTCTTCAGGAAGGGAATTGTCAGGGGGAAAGCGCCAAGCCATTACGACTATATAGCACTGGGAAGGGGTCAGGATAAGGATTGGGATGGAACGGCGGGGAAGGAATGGGTGCCCAACCACTTGGACGGTTGGGGATTGAACGCCGACCTGCATGAAGCGAGACCGTCGCTCTAGTCCAGCCCAAGTGGTCTTCAGGAGTGCGAGAGGGTCTGAAGGGCACAGCTGCCTCAGGCAGGAGTCTGGCCACGGTGGTAGTGGTGGAAGGGGGTGGCTGGGGGAGTGAGGGGCGCGGCAACCCCTCCCTGCGTAGACACGTCCGCGGGGACGGTTTATGCTGTAGGTGAGCCAGTGCTCCTGGCGGGATCTGTTGGACGCCAGTTAGGCGCCATACACATGGGGTGACCCAATACCCTCTTATGATGGCCGGCGCTAAGCTAAACAACTTAATAGGTATCAACAAAGTTGTCAGCAGATTTGAATGTAGCTCTGCGCCTGCAGCCCTCAGACCTTCAGAGACAGCCAGGGCCACGGAGCGTCTACACACGCTCCCTCACACTCTCTAGCTTCTAGATCCTGGCCCGTGTACAAGATATATATTTTTTATAATAAAACTAAGGAAAAGCAGTGGACGTTTGGTACTCCAATTCCTGCCCACTACCGAGTAACCTTCGACCATCCCCGGGCAACAACAACCCAACATCAACCGATGTTTCAGACCTCCCGCGGCCACGACACCGGCCACTGGTCGTGGTGGGCCTGCTGGTGGGAGAGCCAGGGGCCAGATTCACGAAAGCACTTACGCAAGCACTTACGAACCTGTACATCTTTTCTCAATCTTTGGCGGCTTTGTTTACAATTATTAAACAGTTAATGAGCTCCGAAGCACCAGGAGGCTGTTTATAACAATAACAACAGTTGATTGGCAAGTTTTCATGCTTGTAAACTGTTTAATAAATGTAACCAAAGCCGTCAAAGATTGAGGAAAGATGTACACGTTCGTAAGTGCTTGCGTAACTGCTTTCGTGAATCTGGCCCCAGGCCACCGGGGCCGGGGCGGCCACCGAGTACAGCACACTCAGCACCCCGATGGGAACCATGAACCGCTGCAGCTTGTCGGTGTTATCCTACATGATGGTTGGGCTCCTGACTAGGGAGACGAAGCCCGGTACCATCACCAGGTACAAGACGAGGAGGCGCCACCACCACTGAAGCGCCTGCACCTCCCCTCAAGCACACTCCGGGCATCACGTCTCCTTCAACAGTGTCAGCGACGCACCTCCGCCAGACAGGCGGCGACGGTGAAGGAGGCGAGGCAGCCGAACCTCCCTCCCAGGGCCTCAGGAACCCTCAGATCGTCCCCGTTGAAGAACTTGCCATTGTTGCCGGGCGCGGCACAGTCGTCTGCCCCCCCCCCCCCATAGCTCGTACTCGTGCTGCTAGGTACTGTGAACTGTGCAGAGGGAGAGAAGGGCGGCTACACGGGGGACAAGCTCACATTGTATACATTAATTTATTCTAAGTATAATATATAAATAATTGTTGACTGTGTGAGAGAGAGAATGTGCGAGTGAGTGAACCAATTAAATTTAAGAGATACTTGACAAATGTGTGTGTGTGTATTGGTAGTTAGCGGGTTGTTAAGAGTGGAGAAGTAACCTCGTTGTGTTGGTACAGGACTCTGTGAGCCCGGCGGTCAACGGTACCACCTCCCCGCGGGAGAACGGCGTCTCTAAGAAGACGCCGCCTCTTGGCTCCGTCAGGTGAGTACCTCACTGCTACTGCTGCCGCCTCCTGCTGCCTCTCCTCCTTGTACCTCCCTCCACCTTCCTTGTACCCCCCTCCACCCTCCTTGTACCCCCCCTCCACCTTCCTTGTACCTCCCTCCACCCTCCTTGTACCCCTCCTCCACCCTCCTTGTACCCCCTCCACCCTCCTTGTACCTCCCTCCACCCTCCTTGTACCCCCCCCTCCACCCTCCTTGTACCCCCCTCCACCCTCCTTGTACCCCCCCCCCCTCCACCCTCCTTGTACCCCCCCTCCACCCTCCTTGTACCCCCCCCCCTCCACCCTCCTTGTACCCCCCCCTCCACCCTCCTTGTACCCCCCTCCACCCTCCTTGTACCCCCCCTCCACCCTCCTTGTACCCCCCCTCCACCCTCCTTGTACCCCCCCCCCCCTCCACCCTCCTTGTACCCCCCCCCCTCCACCCTCCTTGTACCCCCCCCCTCCACCCTCCTTGTACCCCCCCCTCCACCCTCCTTGTACCCCCCCCTCCACCCTCCTTGTACCCCCCCTCCACCCTCCTTGTACCCCCCTCCACCCTCCTTGTACCCCCCCCTCCACCCTCCTTGTACCCCCCTCCACCCTCCTTGTACCCCCCCTCCACCCTTCTTGTACCCCCCTCCACCCTCCTTGTACCCCCCCCCCTCCACCCTCCTTGTACCCCCCTCCACCCTCCTTGTACCCCCCCTCCACCCTCCTTGTACCCCCCCTCCACCCTCCTTGTACCCCCCTCCACCCTCCTTGTACCCCCCCCCTCCACCCTCCTTGTACCCCCCCTCCACCCTCCTTGTACCCCCCCTCCACCCTCCTTGTACCCCCCTCCACCCTCCTTGTACCCCCCCTCCACCCTCCTTGTACCCCCCCCTCCACCCTCCTTGTACCCCCCCTCCACCCTCCTTGTACCCCCCTCCACCCTCCTTGTACCCCCCCCCCCTCCACCCTCCTTGTACCCCCCCTCCACCCTCCTTGTACCCCCCTCCACCCTCCTTGTACCCCACCTCCACCCTCCGTGTACCCCCCCTCCACCCTCCTTGTACCTTGTATAATGTTATAAGTACTGTTAAGGAAGGTTTATGAGCGTGTCCATACTGGTGTGATATAGTGCGTTAGTTAGGGCGTCACGTGGGGTGTAGCGGGTCACTGAGTGCAGCTACTGTTGGCGTGTTAGCACTGTGCGGCTAGTGTAGTAACCTGGTGTTGTGTCCCCCAGCCCCAGGAGCTCTGGCAGTTCGTCCTCCACGCCCCAGGCCAGGAAGGAGGACAAGCCCGCCACGCCCAATTCCAAAGCGCCCACGCCCACCTCCTCTGGCGCCAGCGCGGTCAAGCCCGTGGGCAAGGCGGCGCCATTACCTGGCGTCGGGTCCTACCCTCCGGGGTATCCTCTACCTGAAGCCGCCGCCGCTGCCGCCGCTGCTGCCGCTGCCGCCGCCGCCGCTGCCGCAGCCGCCGCCGCAGGATCCGGAGCGCCCTACCCATACCCGAGGCCGCCCGCGCATCCGCAAGCCGCCCCGCCCTCGTCCCTGGACATGCATGGACGTACTGCCTCTCTGCACGCCCTCCAGGGCGGGAAGCCGTGAGTACCTCCCACTTGCCTCCTGACTCGTGACATAGTGCCAAACAGTGCCTCTCAGTGACCAGTGCCTCAGTGACACAGTGCAATATTATCAGTGACCAGGAGCTCAAAGGATTGTACAGTCGTGGATATCATAGTTTGCCCATTTTTGCATTCATATTCTTGCCATTCAAATGCATTTTTATGTTTCCCCTGATGATCAATATTGTTGTTGTTGGTGTAAGGTGGTGTGGCTGTAGTTCAGGTTGAGACAGAGTACAGTAGTCGGGTTAGTTGAGGGCAAACGTGTGTTCCCGACTCGACAGCCTGGGACAGTGGGAGCGTGCAGAGTTGAAATACGAGAGGGACTCACCGTAGCGTGCGTATGTCTTGGCCAGGGCGTACAGTTTCCATGTGAACGGCGAGGGACAGCTGGCGCCGGTACCGTTCCCTCCTGATGCGTTGTTGGCGCCGGGCATCCCACGGCACGCTCGGCAGATCAACACCCTGCATCACGGTGAGGTGGTGTGCGCCGTCACCATCAGCAACCCCACCAAGTACGTCTACACGGGCGGCAAGGGCTGCGTCAAGGTGTGGGACATCAGTCAGCCCGGCTCCAAGACGCCCGTCTCCCAGCTCGACTGTCTGGTAAGTGGCTCATCTTTGTTGCCGCCGCTAGTGTAGAGGCGTGGTAGTGTTGTTGGCTTAGGTGTGT
>NC_059587.1:23176461-23233961 GCF_020424385.1 Procambarus clarkii
CAATTCCTCGTAGAATTTTGGAGGTGGTAATCATGTCTCCCTTAAGTCATCTCTGTTGTAGTCATGTAAATGTTAATTTCGGTATCCATTCTTCGTAGCTCACTGACAGGGATACACTGGTGGTATACCTCTGAACTTTCTCTAACTTTCTCTTATGCTTGACAAGATGTGGACTCTCCGCTGTAGCTGCATACTTCAGGATTGGTCTGACATATGTGATACACAAAGCTCCGACTCAAATTTCTAAAAGTTTCAAAAGACAGTTTGTATGTTGGCCAGACTTGCAGATGCCGCTGATATTGTTTCATTGTTGGCTGCGGGAGACGAGTTTGGTGTGACGGGGAACCTGGGATTGTTCTCTGTCAATGGTTCCTGAAGGGCGTCACCTCCATATTGGCATTTAACTGGTGTTTGGCCTCTTACTCCTATACCTGTGTTCCCTTACACTCGAGTTACACACGCCATCTATTGAACCATTCCTTCACTCTGTCCAGGTCATCTTGTAGTCTCTTGATATCATCCTCTGTCATAATCCTTATCACTTTAGCATCTTCTGCCTACACTGAGAGGCATTATCCATTGATGAAGATTAAGTCATTTCGATAAGCCCTAGGTGGTAGAGGTGTGAGGGTGAATGTGATGGCCCCCCTCCCCCCTCCCATCCCCCCTCCCCTCCCCCCTCCCATCCCCCCTCCCCCTCCCATCCCCCCTCCCCCCACCCCCACCGTCCCCAGGGTGCTCCAAAGGTTGGCACTGCTTTGGTAAGTACGCTGTTATCATTTGCTTCCTTGGGTGTCGAGGAGTTTGGCACCAGCAGGCGACCCTCTCAAGTGCCACAGCCTTTTAGTCGAGGCACACTGGCACTACCCCACCCCCTGCTCCAGTGCCTGGCACTACCCCCCCTGCTCCAGTGCCTGGCACTACCCCCCCCTGCTCCAGTGCCTGGCACTACCCCCCCCCCCCCTCCCTCTGCTCCAGTGCCTCGCTTTTACAGCTTCTGGTAAGTGCTGTACGCTTTATTCTTTCCGAACGGCCCTGTTCGGTTCGGGTGAGGGCTGTTAGTGCGGGGGGGGGGCACGTACACCTCACCCCCCCCCCCCCTCTGCCTCTCTTCACTGGGAGAATAGAGTACTTGCTCAACACAAATAGTGAGTGATATTTGTTGAAGACCTTGCATCCCCTCCTCTCTCCCCCCCCTCCTCTCTTCCCCCCCCCCTCCTCTCTTCCCCCCCCTCCTCTTCTTCCCCCCCCTCCTCTCTTCCCCCCCCCTCCTCTTCCCCCCCTCCTCTCCCCCCCCCTCCTCTCTTCCCCCCCCCTCTCTCTTCCCCCCCTCCTCTCTTCCCCCCCCCTCCTCTCTTCCCCCCCCCCTCCTCTCCTTCCCCCCCCCCTCTCCCCCCCTCTCTCTCCTCTCCCCCCCCTCCTCTCTCCCCCCTCCTCTCTTCCCCCCCTCCTTCTCTCTCCCCCCCCCCTCCTCCTCCTCTCTCCCCCCCTCCTCCTCTCCTCCCCCCCCCTCCTCTCTCCCCCCCTCCTCTCTCCCCTCTCCCCCCTCCTCTCTCCCCCCTCCTCTCTCTCTCCCCCCCTCCTCTCTTCTCCCCCCCTCCTCTCTTCCCCCCCTCCTCTCTCTCCCCCCTCCCCCCCCCCCTCCTCTCTCTCTCCCCCCCCCCCTCCTCTCTCCCCCCCTCCTCTCTCCCCCCCTCCTCCTCTCCTCCCCCCCCCTTCTCTTCCCCCCCTTTCCCCCCCCCCCCTCTCTCTCCCCCCCCCCTTCTCCTCTCTTCTCCCCCCCCCTCCTCCCCCCCCCCTCCTCTCTCCCCCCCCCCTCCCCCCCTCCTTCCTCCTCTCCTCCTCTCCCCCCCCTCCTCTCTCTCCCCCCCCCCCCTCTCTCCCCCCTCTCCTCTCCCCCCCCCTCTCTCCTTCTCCCCCCCCCTCCCCCCCTTCCCCCCCCTCCTCTCTCCCCCCCCTCCTCCTCTCCTTTCCCCCCCCCCCTCCTCCCCCCCCCTCCTCTCCCCCCCCCCTCTCTCCTCTCTTCCCCCCCTCCTCCTCTCCCCCCCCCCTCCTTCTCCTTTCCCCCCCCCTCCTCTCTCCTTCCCCCCCTCCTCTCCTTCTCTTTCTTCCCCCCTCTCTTCCCCCCCCCCCCTCTCTCTCCCCCCCCTCCTCCTTCCCCCCCCCCCCCCCCCCTCTTCCCCCCCCTCTCTTCCCCCCCCCTCCTCCCCCCCCCCCCCTCCTCTCTTCCCCCCTCCTCTCCCCCCCCTCCTCTCTTCCCCCCCCCTCCTTCCCCCCTCTCCTTCCCCCCCCCCTCCTCCTCTCCCCCCTCCTCCCCCCCCCCCCCCTCCTCCTCCTTCCCCCCCCCCTCCTCTCTTCCCCCCTCCTCTCTCCCCCCCTCCTTCTCCTCTCTCCCCCCCCCCTCTTTCCCCTCCCTCCCTCTCCCCCCCTCCTTCTCCTTCCCCCCCCCCCTCCTCCCCCCCCTCTCTCCCCCTCCCCCCCCTTCTCCTCCCCCCCCTCTCTCCCCCTCCCCCCCCCTCCTTCTCTTCCCCCCCCTCCTTCTCCTTTCCCCTCTCCCCCCCTCCTCTCTCCCCTCCCCCCCCCCCTCCTCTCCTTCCCCTCCTCTCCCCCCCTCCTTCTCCCCTCCTCCCCCCCCTCCTCTCTCCCCCCCCCCCCCCTCCTTCTCCTTTCCCCCCCCCTCCTCTCCCCCCCCTCTCTTCCCCCCTCCTCTCCTCCCCCTCCTTTCCCCCCCCCCCTCCTCCCCCCTCTCCCCCCTCTCTTCCTCCTTCTCTCCCCCCTCCTCCTCTCTTCCCCCCCCCCTCTCTTCTCCCCCTCCTCCCCCCCCCCCCTCCTCTCTTTCCCCCTCCTCTCCCCCCCCCTCCTCTCTTCCCCCCCCTCCTTCTCCCCCCCCCTCCTTCCTCCTCTCCCCCCCCTCCTCTCCTTTCCCCCCCCCCTCTCCCCCTCCTCTCTTCCCCTTCCTCTCCTTCCCCCCTCCCCCTCTCCTTCCCCCCCCCCCTCTCCTCCTTTCCCCCCCCCTCTCTTCTCCTTTCTCCCCCCCCCCCTCCTTCTCCTCCCCCCCCCCCTCCCCCTTCTCCTTTCCCCCCCTCCTCTCTTCCCCCCCTCCTCTCTCCCCCCCCCTCCTCCTCCCCCCTCCTCCCCCCCCCCCTCCTTCTCCTCCTCCCCCCCTCCTCCTCTCCCCCCCTCCTCTCTCTCCCCCCCCCTCTCTCCCCCCCTCCTCCCCCCCCCTCTCCCCCCCTCTCCTCCCCCCCCCCTCTCTCTCTCCCCCCTCCTTCTCCCCCCCTCCTTCTCCTCTTCCCCCCCCTCCTCTCTTCCCCCCTCCCCCCCCTCCTTCCCCCCCTCCTTCCCCCCCCCTCTCTCCCCCCCCTCCTCTCTTCCCCCCCCCCTCCTCTCTCCCCCCCCTCCTCTCTCCCCCCCCCTCCTCTCCCCCCCCTCCCCCCCCCCTCCTCCTCCCCCCCCCCCTCCTCCTTTCCCCCCCCCTCCCCCCTCCTCTCCCCCCCCTCCTCTCCTCTCCCCCCCCCTTCTCCTCTCCCCCCCCCTCCTCTCTCCCCCCCCCCCCTCTCCTTTCCCCCCCCTCTCTCTCTCCCCCCCTCCTCTCTCCCCCCCCTCCTCTCCTTCCCCCCCCCCCCCTCCTCCTCTCTCCCCCCCCCCCCCCCCCCTCTCTCCCCCCCTCCTCTCTCCCCCCCCTCCTCTCTCCCCCCCTCCTCCTCCTCCTCCTCCCCCCCCTCCTCCTCCCCCCTCCTCCCCCCCCTCCTCCCCCCCCCTCCTCCCCCCCCTCCTCCCCCCCCCCTCCTCTCTCCTCCCCCCTCTCCCCCCCCCCCTCCTCCTCTCCCCCCCCCCCCCTCCTCCTCTCTCCCTCCTCCCTCCTCCTCCTCCCCCCCCTCCTCTCTCCCCCTCCTCCCCCCCCCCCCTCCTCTCCCCCCCTCTCCTCTCCCCCCCCCCTCTCCCCTCTCTCCCCCTCCTTCTCCCCCCCCCCCTCCCCCTCCTCTCCCCCCCCCTCCTCTCCCCCCCCCCTCCTCTCCTCCTCCCCCCCCTCTCTCCTCCCCCCTCCTCCTCCCCCCCCCCCTCTCTCCCCCCCTCCTCCTCCTCTCCCCCCCCCTCCTCTCCTCTCCTCTCTCCCCCCCTCTCCTCCCCCCCCTCCTCTCCCTCCCCCCCCCTCTCTCCTCTCCCCCCCTCTCTCTCCCCCCCCCTCCTCTCTCTCTCCCCCCCCCTCTCTCTCCCCCCCCCTCCTCTCTCCCCCCCTCCTCCCCCCCTCTCCTCTCTCCCCCCCCCCCTCCTCTCCCCCCCTCCTCTCTCCCCCCCCCCTTCCCCCCTCTCTCTCCCCCCCCTCTCTCTCCCCCCCTCCTCTCTCCCCCTCTCTCTCCCCCCCTCTCCTCTCTCCCCCCCTCTCCCCCCCCCCTCTCTCTCTCTCCCCCCCCCTCCTCTCTTCCCCCCCTCCTCCTCCCTCTCTCTCCCCCTCCTCTCTCCCCCCCCCTCCTCTCCCTCCCCCCCCTCCTCCTCCTCCCCCCCCTCCTCTCCCCCCCCCTCCTCTCTCCCCCCCCCTCTCCCCTCTCCCCCCCCCCCCCCCCTCTCTCTCCCCCCCCCTCCTCTCTCCCCCCCCCCTCTCTCCCCCCCTCCTCTCCCCCCCCCCCCTCCTCTCCTCCTCTCCCCCCCTCCTCTCTCCCCCCCCTCCTCTCTCCCCCCCCCTCCTCTCTCCTCCCCCCCCTCCTCTCTCCCCCCCCTCCTCTCCCCCCCCCCCTCCTCTCTTCCCCCCCCCTCTCTTCCCCCCCCCCCTCTCTTTCCCCCCTTCTCTCTTCCCCCCTTCTCTCTTCCCCCCCCTTCTCTCTTCCCCCCCTCTCTCTCCTCTCCTCTTCTCCCCTCTTCCTCCCCCCTCCCCCCCCCCCCCGACCCATCAAGGGACGGGAGGGAGCACTGGTGAGACAGACACGGTGGAGCCCAACTCTCCAGTCAGAGAAAGTGTGTCACAATTATAGTTGTCAAGAGAGTGAATCAGATGACGGTGAGGATGCCTGAACTCCCACACATCGAGACAATTAGAGAGTTCTATGTTTAGTGGAGAGAGAGAGGGAGAGAGAGAGAGAGAGAGAGAGAGAGAGAGAGAGAGAGAGAGAGAGAGAGAGAGAGAGAGAGAGAGGGAGAGACAGAGAGAGAATGTGTAGTGAGAGATGAAAGCCCTAGTGGACAAGATCAATACAATGAGCTTTACAAGTAGCTGAGAGAGAGGGAGGTAGGCAGGTAGGTCGATGGAAGAGGTATGTATTGTGTGTGTGTGTGTGTGTGTGTGTGGGTGTATATATGTGTGTGTGTGTGTGTGTGTGTATAAGATGTACAAACTATCGGCTAATGCACTTGATGATTTAGCACCACCCTTGACAACTGCAAAATGTAAACAAGGCCTCTGAAGCGAAACGATCGTCCTGGGAATGTGATCACTATAAAAGATCCTTGCAAAGAACCCGTGTTTACCATCCTGGGGAAAAAACAGAGACGAAGTAGAAATTATATATATATATATATATATATATATATATATATATATATATATATATATATATATATAATAATTTTAATGGGTGGGCGAGGAGTTTCTTTAGGGAAAATGTCATTAAGAAATTCTAATTGTGAGCGGACACGTTAGCAAACAGACGCGAGGCTGAACAAACACGGCCAAACATGGCTTGTGTGGAAATCATCAAGCTTCTCTGTGTGTTTGTGTCTTGTCCAAACATACTTGGCAGGTCCTACTTTTTTGTCCCCAAGGCTGGTGTTTTTTTTTTAATGTTTAAGAAGAGGGAAGTTTGGACCGTAAGGCCCTGTGGTGTTAGGGTGGTAATAGTGAGACGGTCTGTGTGTCTCTCTCTCTCTCTCTCTCTCTCTCTCTCTCTCTCTCTCTCTCTCTCTCTCTCTCTCTCTCCTCTCTCTCTCTCTCTCTCTCTCTCTCTCCTCCTCTCTCTCTCTCTCTCTCTCTCTCTCTCTCTCTCATCATCTATATATATATATATATATATATATATATATTATATTGCCTCATTCCAAGTCCCCCCCCCCTCATCGCGTATAACTACTTGGGGCGGACGGTAGAGCGACGGTCTAGCTTCATGCAGGTCGGCGTTCAATCCCCGATCGTTACAGTGGTTTGTTGAAGCTGCATGTGATCAGTTGACCTGATCTCCCGTGTATCAACCTGTCGGGCCAACAGGTTCCAGTCAGCCTCGGAGTGAATAATCTCTGACAGAGTGGTGTTCTTGAGAATGTCACTTCCAGCATGAGACTGTTGAAGGTTGAGAGTCTAGTGCTACGGGTGGCAACTACTGGTAGTCCACGGGGTTGGGCCAGGTGCGGTACTTTGAGGATGTTGGCCTTGTACATAACAGTAAGACCAACAACGTCCCGACGGTGTTGCAGGCTCTGATGTTCAGACCGTTCCCACCAAACTTGGTCAAGACTAAAAAGGAGCCTTCTTGCCCGTCTTTCTCTTTCTTCTCTCTCTTTCTTCCCTCTCCTCCCTCTCCCTCAACCCCCCCCCCTCCCCCCCTCCTCCAGCCCCGCCAGACCGGGGTGCCGCGCCACTCTCATCGGCCGCTCGCTCAAGAAGGATGTTTTAAAACACTTTAATACTCCAGATGGAATTTAATTTCCCCCAAGAAAGCGAGGTGAATGTGGAGGGGGCGAGGGGGGGTGTGGAGGGGGGAGGGGTGGGGTGGGAGGGGTTGGGGGAGGGGGGAGGGAGAGTTGTGGGAGATTGAACTGGGAGAGGATAGAGGTTGGGAAGGAGAACAATGGTAGCCTGTGAGTGAAGCTGCACTACGAGCCTGTGAGTGAAGCTGCACTACGAGCCTGTGAGTGAAGCTGCACTACGAGCCTGTGAGTGAAGCTGCACTACGAGCCAGTGAGTGAAGCTGCACTACGAGCCTGTGAGTGAAGCTGCACTACGAGCCTGTGAGTGAAGCTGCACTACGAGCCTGTGAGTGAAGCTGCACTACGAGCCTGTGAGTGAAGCTGCACTACGAGCCTGTGAGTGAAGCTGCACTACGAGCCTGTGAGTGAAGCTGCACTACGAGCCTGTGAGTGAAGCTGCACTACGAGCCTGTGAGTGAAGCTGCACTACGAGCCTGTGAGTGAAGCTGCACTACGAGCCTGTGAGTGAAGCTGCACTACGAGCCTGTGAGTGAAGCTGCACTACGAGCCTGTGAGTGAAGCTGCACTACGAGCCTGTGAGTGAAGCTGCACTACGAGCCTGTGAGTGAAGCTGCACTACGAGCCTGTGAGTGAAGCTGCACTACGAGCCTGTGAGTGAAGCTGCACTACGAGCCTACGAGCCTGAGTGAAGCTGCACTACGAGCCAGTGAGTGAAGCTGCACTACGAGCCAGTGAGTGAAGCTGCACTACGAGCCTGTGAGTGAAGCTGCACTACGAGCCTGTGAGTGAAGCTGCACTACGAGCCTGTGAGTGAAGCTGCACTACGAGCCTGTGAGTGAAGCTGCACTACGAGCCTGTGAGTGAAGCTGCACTACGAGCCTGTGAGTGAAGCTGCACTACGAGCCTGTGAGTGAAGCTGCACTACGAGCCTGTGAGTGAAGCTGCACTACGAGCCTGTGAGTGAAGCTGCACTACGAGCCTGTGAGTGAAGCTGCACTACGAGCCTGTGAGTGAAGCTGCACTACGAGCCTGTGAGTGAAGCTGCACTACGAGCCTGTGAGTGAAGCTGCACTACGAGCCTGTGAGTGAAGCTGCACTACGAGCCTGTGAGTGAAGCTGCACTACGAGCCTGTGAGTGAAGCTGCACTACGAGCCTGTGAGTGAAGCTGCACTACGAGCCTGTGAGTGAAGCTGCACTACGAGCCTGTGAGTGAAGCTGCACTACGAGCCTGTGAGTGAAGCTGCACTACGAGCCTGTGAGTGAAGCTGCACTACGAGCCTGTGAGTGAAGCTGCACTACGAGCCTGTGAGTGAAGCTGCACTACGAGCCTGTGAGTGAAGCTGCACTACGAGCCTGTGAGTGAAGCTGCACTACGAGCCTGTGAGTGAAGCTGCACTACGAGCCTGTGAGTGAAGCTGCACTACGAGCCTGTGAGTGAAGCTGCACTACGAGCCTGTGAGTGAAGCTGCACTACGAGCCTGTGAGTGAAGCTGCACTACGAGCCTGTGAGTGAAGCTGCACTACGAGCCTGTGAGTGAAGCTGCACTACGAGCCTGTGAGTGAAGCTGCACTACGAGCCTGTGAGTGAAGCTGCACTACGAGCCTGTGAGTGAAGCTGCACTACGAGCGTGTGAGTGAAGCTGCAGTACAAGCCAGCGAGTGAATCGGTGTTGTGTGTATGGAAGCAGGAAGCCCCTGAAAGCTCCCTGGTAACACAGCCTGTAGGTGGAACACTCGCTTCCTGCAGGTAGAAGCCTGTCTCTATTGCCTGGCCTGCCTGCAGGTAGGAGCCTGGCTCTATTGCCTGGCCTGCCTGCAGGGAGATGCCTGCCTCTATTGCCTGGCCTGCCTGCAGGGAGAAGCCTGGCTCTATTGCCTGGCCTGCCTGCAGGGAGATGCCTGCCTCTATTGCCTGGCCTGCCTGCAGGGAGATGCCTGCCTCTATTGCCTGGCCTGCCTGCAGGGAGAAGCCTGGCTCTATTGCCTGGCCTGCCTGTAGGGAGATGCCTGCCTCTATTGCCTGGCCTGCCTGCAGGGAGAAGCCTGGCTCTATTGCCTGGCCTGCCTGCCTCTATTGCCTGGCCTGCCTGCAGGGAGATGCCTGCCTCTATTGCCTGGCCTGCCTGCAGGGAGATGCCTGCCTCTATTGCCTGGCCTGCCTGCAATGAGATGCCTGCCTCTATTGCCTGGCCTGCCTGCAGAGAGACTCTATTGCCTGGCCTGCCTGCAGGGAGAAGCCTGCCTCTATTGCCTGGCCTGCCTGCAGGGAGAAGCCTGCCTCTATTGCCTGGCCTGCCTGCAGGGAGAAGCCTGCCTCTATTGCCTGGCCTGCCTGCAGGGAGAAGCCTGCCTCTATTGCCTGGCCTGCCTGCAGGGAGAAGCCTGCCTCTATTGCCTGGCCTGCCTGCAGGGAGAAGCCTGCCTCTATTGCCTGGCCTGCCTCTATTGCCTGGCCTGCCTGCAGGGAGAAGCCTGCCTGCAGGGAGAAGCCTGCCTCTATTGCCTGGCCTGCCTGCAGGGAGAAGCCTGCCTGCAGGGAGAAGCCTGCCTCTATTGCCTGGCCTGCCTGCAGGGAGAAGCCTGCCTCTATTGCCTGGCCTGCCTGCAGGGAGATGCCTGCCTCTATTGCCTGGCCTGCCTGCAGGGAGATGCCTGCCTCTATTGCCTGGCAGGACTCGTGCAAGGTGCAGGTAAGGTCTCCGGGCTGCTCTGCTGGACCTGCTCTGGTGCATGTTGTGCCTGCCACTAATACACCAGCGAGTGTGTGTATGTTTAATGTGTACTTGGTGTGGTTAATGTTGAGCAAGGTGGGGGCGGACGCCAGTAGTGGTGGGAGAGGTATTTATGTACCACTTATTTCACTCCAGGTGTGTGTGTGTGTGTGTGTGTGTGTGTGTGTGTGTGTGTGTGTGTGTGTGTGTGTGTGTACTCACCTATTTGTACTCACCTATTTGTGCTTGCAGGATCGAGCATTGACTCTTGGATCCCGCCTTTCCAGCTATCGGTTGTTTACAGCAATGACTCCTGTCCCATTTCCCTATCATAACTAGTTTTAAAAGTATGAATAGTATTTGCTTCCACTACCTGTTCCCCAAGTGCATTCCATTTTTCCACTACTCTCACGCTAAAAGAAAACTTCCTAACATCTCTGTGACTCATCTGAGTTTCCAGTTTCCACCCATGTCCCCTCGTTCTGTTATTATTACGTGTGAACATTTCATCTATTTCCACTTTGTCAATTCCCCTGAGTATTTTATATGTCCCTATCATATCCCCTCTCTCACTTCTTTTCTCTAGTGTCGTAAGGTTCAGTTCCTTCAGCCGCTCTTCATATCTTCATATCCCGTGTGTGTGTGTGTGTGTGTGTGTGGTGCCGCTCCTGGTGCTTGGGAAGCACAAGCACTAAAAGTACTTTTTACACCAAGGAAACTGACCATTGTCCTTATTAATGGGTTACCTAAGGTGGTGGTCAAGATGTTGTGTTGTCACTGCCGCCACCACTGGCCCCCCTGCCACCACCACTGGCCCCCCTGCCACCACCACTGGCCCCCCTGCCACCACCACTGGCCCCCCTGCCACCACCACTGGCCCCCCTGCCACCACCACTGGCCCCCCTGCCACCACCACTGGCCCCCCTGCCACCACCACTGGCCCCCACTGCCACCACCACTGGCCCCCCTGCCACCACCACTGGCCCCCACTGCCACCACCACTGGCCACCACCACCACCACTACTGGCCACCACCACTGGCCCCCACCACCACCACCACTGGCCCCCCCTGCCCACCACCACCACTGGCCCCCCCTGCCACCACCACTGGCCCCCCTGCCACCACCACTGGCACTGGCTGCCACCACCACCACTGGCCCCCCTGCCACCACCACTGGCCCCCCTGCCACCACCACTGGCCCCCCTGCCACCACCACTGGCCCCCTGCCACCCACCACCACCACTGGCCACCACCACCACTGGCCTGCCACCACCACTGGCCCCCCTGCCACCACCACTGGCCCCCACCACCTGGCCACCACTGGCCCCCTGCCACCACCACCACTACCCCCCTGCCACCACCACTGGCCCCCCTGCCACCACCACTGGCCCCCCTGCCACCACCACTGGCCCCCTGCCACCACCACTGGCCCCCCTGCCACCACCACTGGCCCCCCTGCCACCACCACCACTGGCCCCCCTGCCACCACCACTGGCCACCCCTGGCCACCACCACTGGCCCCCCTGCCGCCACCACTGGCCCCCACCACCACTGGCCCCCCTGCCACCACCACTGGCCCCCCTGCCACCACCACTGGCCCCCCTGCCACCACCACTGGCCCCCCTGCCACCACCACTGGCCCCCCTGCCACCACCACTGGCCCCCCTGCCACCACCACTGGCCCCCCCTGCCACCACCACTGGCCCCCCCCACCACTGGCCCCCCACCACCACCACTGGCCCCCCTGCCACCACCACTGGCCCCCCTGCCACCACCACTGGCCCCCCTGCCACCACCACTGGCCCCCTGCCACCACCACTGGCCCACCACCACTGGCCCCCCTGCCACCACCACTGGCCCCCCTGCCACCACCACTGGCCCCCCCCCTGCCACTCTGGCCCCCCTGCCACCACCACTGGGCCCCCCCACTACACACACAACAAGGGGGTGGTAGTGGGACCCCCCTACACACACACCAGGGGGGGTGGTGGGTGGGACCCCTCCCTACACACACACCAGGGGGGGTGGTGGTGGGACCCCACCCCCTACACACACACCAGGGGGGGTGGTGGTGGGACCCCCCTCCTACACACACGCCAGGGGGGGTGGTGGTGGGACCCCACCCCCTACACACACACCAGGGGGGGTGGTGGTGGGACCCCACCCCCTACACACACACCAGGGGGGGTGGTGGTGGGACCCCCCCTCCTACACGCACACCAGGGGGGGTGGTGGTGGGACCCCCCCTACACACACACCAGGAGGGTTGGTGGTGGGACCCCCCCTACACACACCAGGGGGGGTGGTGGTGGGACCCCCCTACACACACACCAGGGGGGTGGTGGTGGGACCCCCCCTACACACACACCAGGGGGGGTGGTGGTGGGACCCCACCCCCTACACACACACCAGGGGGGGGTGGTGGTGGGACCCCCCTCCTACACGCACACCAGGGGGGGTGGTGGTGGGACCCCCCCTACACACACACCAGGAGGGTTGGTGGTGGGACCCCTCCCTACACACACACCAGGGGGGTGGTGGTGGGACCCCCCTCCTACAAACACACCAGGGGGGTGGTGGTTGGACCCCCCCCTACACACACACCAGGGGGGGTGGTGGTGGGACCCCACCCCCTACACACACACCAGGGGGGGTGGTGGTGGGACCCCCCCCCCTACACACACCAGGAGGGTTGGTGGTGGGACCCCTCCCTACACACACACCAGGGGGGGTGGTGGTGGGACCCCTCCCTACACACACACCAGGGGGGTGGTGGTGGGACCCCTCCCTACACACACACCAGGGGGGGTGGTGGTGGGACCCCCCCCTACAGACACACACCAGGCTCCCCCCCCCTCACTAATGCGGCGTGTATCTTTAATGTTGAAGTCAGATGATGATAGGAGAGAGGGGGCGAGTGTGCGCTGGGAAGTGTTTGGGGTTTGTGTGTGTGTGTGTGTGTGTGTGTGTGTGTGTGTGTGTGTGTGTGTGTGTGTGTGTGTGTAATCTCTGGTGTTGCCATGTTGTGGAGTATGCAACTGTGCCATAGTGCCGGCTCAAGGGGGGATTTAGCGAGCATAGGAAGGTCCAAGAAGGCTATTAAAAGCCATTCTAAAGATCAGGTGTTGAGACGCGAGCTGTTTAACCCCTGGAGGACTACGCTTTCTTCGCCAGGGCTGAGGGACTTGTTGTAATGTGGGTCTTATGGGGAATGGTGGTTGTCTGGTAGTTGGTAGACTGGTAGAGGCTGCATCCATCTGGTAGAACTACCATCTGGTAGAACTACCAGATGGGTGGAGCCTCATTCATCTGGTAGTACTGAGAACGTGTATTCACCTAGTTGTGTTTGCGGGGGTTGAGCTTTGCTCTTTCGGCCCGCCTCTCAACTGTCAATCAACTGTTTACTAACTACTATTTTTTTCCCCACACCACACACACCGCAGGAAGCAGCCCGTGCCAGCTGACTAACTCCCAGGTACCTATTTACTGCTAAGTAACAGGGGCATTCAGGGTGAAAGAAACTTTGCCCCATTTGTTTCTGCCTGGTGCGGGAATCGAACCCGCGCCACAGAATTACGAGTCCTGCGCGCTATCCACCAGGCTACCAGGCCCCCAACGTGTGTGTGTGTGTGTGCCTCACTCACTCACTCACACACACTCACACACTGCCCCAGCATGGAGGCGGTGCCGTGGCAGGAGGGGCCGCCAGCAGGAGGAGGGGCCGCCAGCAGGAGGAGGGGCCGCCAGCAGCAGGAGGAGAGGCCGCCAGCAGCAGGAGGAGGGGCCGCCAGCAGCAGCAGCAGGAGGAGGGGCCGCCAGCAGCAGCAGCAGGAGGAGGGGCCGCCAGCAGCAGCAGCAGGAGGAGGGGCCGCCAGCAGCAGCAGCAGCAGCAGGAGGGGCCGCCAGCAGCAGCAGCAGCAGCAGGAGGGGCCGCCAGCAGCAGCAGCAGCAGGAGGAGGGGCCGCCAGCAGCAGCAGCAGCAGGAGGAGGGGCCGCCAGCAGCAGCAGGAGGAGGGGCCGCCAGCAGCAGCAGGAGGAGGGGCCGCCGCCAGCAGCAGCAGGAGGAGGGGCCGCCGCCAGCAGCAGCAGGAGGAGGGGCCGCCGCCAGCAGCAGCAGGAGGAGGGGCCGCCGCCAGCAGCAGCAGGAGGAGGGGGCCGCCGCCAGCAGCAGCAGGAGGAGGGGCCGCCGCCAGCAGCAGCAGGAGGAGGGGCCGCCGCCAGCAGCAGCAGGAGGAGGGGCCGCCGCCAGCAGCAGCAGCAGCAGGAGGGGGCCGCCGCCAGCAGCAGCAGGAGGAGGGGCCGCCGCAGGAGGAGGGGCAGCAGCAGCAGGAGGAGGGGGGCCGCCGCCAGCAGCAGCAGGAGGAGGGGCCGCCGCCAGCAGCAGCAGGAGGAGGGGCCGCCGCCAGCAGCAGCAGGAGGAGGGGGGCCGCCAGCAGCAGCCGCCGCCAGCAGCAGCAGGAGGAGGGGCCGCCGCCGCCAGCCAGCCGCCAGCAGCAGCAGGAGGAGGGGCGCCGCCAGCAGCAGCAGCAGCAGCAGGAGGAGGGCCGCCGCCAGCAGCAGCAGGAGGAGGGGCCGCCGCCAGCAGCAGCAGGAGGAGGGGCCGCCGCCAGCAGCAGCAGGAGGAGGGGCCGCCGCAGCAGCAGCAGCAGGAGGAGGGGCCGCCGCCAGCAGCAGCAGGAGGAGGGGGGCCGCCGCCAGCAGCAGCAGGAGGAGGGGCCGCCGCCAGCAGCAGCAGGAGGAGGGGCCGCCGCCAGCAGCAGCAGGAGGAGGGGCCGCCGCCAGCAGCAGCAGGAGGAGGGGCCGCCGCCAGCAGCAGCAGGAGGAGGGGCCGCCGCCAGCAGCAGCAGGAGGAGGGGCCGCCGCCAGCAGCAGCAGGAGGAGGGGCCGCCGCCAGCAGCAGCAGGAGGAGGGGCCGCCGCCAGCAGCAGCAGGAGGAGGGGCCGCCGCCAGCAGCAGCAGGAGGAGGGGCCGCCGCCAGCAGCAGCAGGAGGAGGGGCCGCCGCCAGCAGCAGCAGGAGGAGGGGCCGCCGCCAGCAGCAGCAGGAGGAGGGGCCGCCGCCAGCAGCAGCAGGAGGAGGGGCCGCCGCCAGCAGCAGCAGGAGGAGGGGCCGCCGCCAGCAGCAGCAGGAGGAGGGGCCGCCGCCAGCAGCAGCAGGAGGAGGGGCCGCCGCCAGCAGCAGCAGGAGGAGGGGCCGCCGCCAGCAGCAGCAGGAGGAGGGGCCGCCGCCAGCAGCAGCAGGAGGAGGGGGCCGCCAGCAGCAGCAGGAGGGGGGCCGCCGCCAGCAGCAGCAGGAGAGGGGCCGCCGCCAGCAGCAGCAGGAGGAGGGGCCGCCGCCAGCAGCAGCAGGAGGAGGGGCCGCCGCCAGCAGCAGCAGGAGGAGGGGCCGCCGCCAGCAGCAGCAGGAGGAGGGGCCGCCGCCAGCAGCAGCAGGAGGAGGGGCCGCCGCCAGCAGCAGCAGGAGGAGGGGCCGCCGCCAGCAGCAGCAGGAGGAGGGGGCCATCCGCCAGCAGCAGCAGGAGGAGGGGGGGCCGCCAGCAGCAGCAGGAGGAGGGGCCGCCAGCAGCAGCAGGAGGGGGGGCCGCCAGCAGCAGCAGGAGGAGGGGCCGCCGCCAGCCCGCCGCCAGCAGCAGCAGGAGGAGGGGCCGCCGCCAGCAGCAGCAGGAGGAGGGGCCGCCGCCAGCAGCAGCAGGAGGAGGGGCCGCCGCCAGCAGCAGCAGGAGGAGGGGCCGCCGCCAGCAGCAGCAGGAGGAGGGGGGCCGCCAGCAGCAGCAGGAGGAGGGGGGGCCGCCAGCAGCAGCAGCAGGAGGGGCCGCCAGCAGCAGCAGGAGGGGGGGCCGCCAGCAGCAGCAGGAGGAGGGGCCGCCAGCAGCAGCAGCAGGAGGGGCCGCCAGCAGCAGCAGCAGGAGGGGCCGCCAGCAGCAGCAGCAGGAGGGGCCGCCAGCAGCAGGAGGGGCCGCGGCGGCTGCCTCACGCCGCGGAGACAACAAAGAAGTCCTCTTGGCCGGGCTCCACTCTACGCTCCCCCCTCCCCTCCCTCCCCCCCCCCCCGCCCCTACTGCACCACGCCTCTAAACCGACCGCCTCGCTCCTGTGTTTGTCTTGATCTTTGTTGCTTTATTTGTGCCGGGGCTGGTGTGTGTTGCTACAACTGGTTTGTTTGTTCTTGTCTTTGTTTGTGTGTCCCCGCCTGGCGGGTGTGGCTGTTGGCATTGATCTCTAGAAGCCATTTGTTTGGCCTCTGCTGTCGTGTGTACTGGGGTGGTGGTGTGTACTGGTGCTGGGGTGGTGGTGTGTACTGGTGCTGGGGTGGTGGTGTGTACTGGTACTGGGGTGGTGGTGTGTACTGGTGCTGGGGTGGTGGTGTGTACTGGTGCTGGGGGTGGTGGTGTGTACTGGTGCTGGGGTGGTGGTGGTGTGTACTGGTGCTGGGGGTGGTGGTGTGTACTGGTGCTGGGGTGGTGGTGTGTACTGGTGCTGGGGTGGTGGTGTGTACTGGTGCTGGGGGTGGTGGTGTGTACTGGTGCTGGGGTGGTGGTGTGTACTGGTGCTGGGGGTGGTGGTGTGTACTGGTGCTGGGGTGGTGGTGTGTACTGGTGGTGGGGTGGTGGTGTGTACTGGTGGTGGGGTGTTGGTGTGTACTGGTACTGGCGTGGTGGTGTGTATTGGTGGTGGGGGTGGTGGTGTGTACTGGTGCTGGGGTGGTGGTGTGTACTGGTGCTGGGGTGTTGGTGTGTACTGGTACTGGCGTGGTGGTGTGTATTGGTACTGGGGTGGTGGTGGTGTGTACTGGTGCTGGGGGGTGGTGGTGTGTACTGGTACTGGGGTGGTGGTGTGTCTCACTGGTCGTGCTGGGGTGGTGGTGGTGTGTACTGGTGCTGGGGGTGGTGGTGTGTACTGGTGCTGGGGGTGGTGGTGTACTGGTGCTGGGGGTGGTGGTGTGTACTGGTGCTGGGGGTGGTGGTGTGTACTGGTGCTGGGGTGGTGGTGTGTGTGGTACTGGGGGTGGTGGTGTGTACTGGTACTGGGGGTGGTGGTGTGTACTGGTGGTGGGGTGGTGGTGGTACTGGTACTGGGGGTGGTGGTGTGTACTGGTAGTGGGGGTGGTGGTGTGTACAGGTGGTCGGGTGGTGGTGTGTACTGGTGGTGGGGGTGGTGGTGTGTACTGGTAGTGGGGGTGGTGGTGGGTGGTACTGGTGCTGGGGGTGGTGGTGTGTACTGGTGCTGGGGGTGGTGGTGTGTACTGGTGCTGGGGGTGGTGGTGTGTACTGGTGCTGGGGTGGTGGTGTGTACTGGTGCTGGGGTGGTGGTGTGTACTGGTGTGGTGGTGTTGTACTGGTGCTGGGGTGGTGGTGTGTACTGGTGCTGGGGTGGTGGTGTGTACTGGTACTGGGGTGGTGGTGTGTACTGGTGCTGGGGTGGTGGTGTGTACTGGTACTGGGGGTGGTGGTGTGTACTGGTAGTGGGGGTGGTGGTGTGTACTGGTACTGGGGGTGGTGGTGTGTACTGGTACTGGGGGTGGTGGTGTGTACTGGTACTGGGGGTGGTGGTGTGTACTGGTACTGGGGGGTGGTGGGTGTACTGGTACTGGGGGGTGGTGTGTACTGGTACTGGTGGTGGTGTGTGGTGGTGTGGTATGGTGGTGGTGTGTACTGGTGGGGGTGGTGGTGTGTACTGGTGCTGGGGTGGTGGTGTGTACTGGTGCTGGGGTGGGTGTGGTGTGTACTGGTGCTGGGGGGTGGTGTGTGTACTGGTGCTGGGGGTGGTGGTGTACTGGTACTGGTGGTGGTGTGTACTGGTGGTGGTGGTGTACTGGTGCTGGGGGTGGTGGTGTGTACTGGTGCTGGGGTGGTGGTGTGTACTGGTGCTGGGGGTGGTGGTGTGTACTGGTGCTGGGGGTGGTGGTGTGTACTGGTGCTGGGGGTGGTGGTGTGTACTGGTGCTGGGGGTGGTGGTGTGTACTGGTGCTGGGGGTGGTGGTGTGTACTGGTGCTGGGGTGGTGTGTACTGGTGCTGGGGTGGTGGTGTGTACTGGTGGGGGTGGTGTGTACTGGTGGGGTGGTGGTGGTGTATGGTGCTGGTGGTGGGTACTGGTGGTGGGGGTGGTGGTGTGTACTGGTACTGGGGGTGGTGGTGTGTACTGGTGGTGGTGGTGTGGTGTACTGGTGCTGGGGGTGGTGGTGTGTACTGGTGCTGGGGGGGTGGTGGTGTGTACTGGTGCTGGGGGTGGGTGGTGTGTACTGGTACTGGGGGGTGGTGGTGTGTGTACTGGTACTGGGGGTGGTGGTGTGTACTGGTGCTGGGGGTGGTGGTGTGTACTGGTACTGGGGGTGGTGGTGTGTACTGGTGCTGGGGGTGGTGGTGTACTGGTGCTGGGGGTGGTGGTGTGTACTGGTGCGGGGGTGGTGTGTGTACTGGTGGTGGGTGGTGGTGTGTACTGGTGCTGGGGTGGTGGTGTGTACTGGTGCTGGGGGTGGTGGTGTACTGGTGCTGGTGGTGGTGGTGTGTACTGGTGCTGGGGGTGGTGGTGTGTACTGGTGCTGGGGGGTGTGGTGGTGGTGTGTACTGGTGCTGGGGTGGTGGTGTGTACTGGTGCTGGGGTGGTGGTGTGTACTGGTGCTGGGGGTGGTGGTGTGTACTGGTGCTGGGGGTGGTGGTGTGTACTGGTGCTGGGGGTGGTGGTGTGTACTGGTGCTGGGGGTGGTGGTGTGTGTGTACTGGTGGTGTGTACTGGTGGGGGTGGTGGTACTGGTGCTGGGGGTGGTGTGGTACTGGTACTGGGGGTGGTGGTGTGTGGTGGTGGTGGTGGTGGTGTGTGTACTGGTGCTGGGTGGTGGTGGTGTGTACTGGTACTGGGGGTGGTGGTGTGTACTGGTACTGGGGTGGTGGTGTGTACTGGTGGTGGGGGTGGTGGTGTGTACTGGTACTGGGGGTGGTGGTGGTACTGGTGGTGGTGTGTGTACTGGTACTGGGGGTGGTGGTGTGTACTGGTACTGGGGTGTGGTGGTGTGTACTGGTACTGGGGGTGGTGGTGTGTACTGGTACTGGGGGTGGTGGTGTGTACTGGTGCTGGGGTGGTGGTGTGTACTGGTACTGGGGGTGGTGGTGTGTACTGGTACTGGGGGTGGTGGTGTGTACTGGTGCTGGGGGTGGTGGTGTGTACTGGTGCTGGGGGTGGTGGTGGTGTACTGGTACTGGGGGTGGTGGTGTGTACTGGTACTGGGGGGTGGTGGTGTGTACTGGTACTGGGGGTGGTGGTGTGTACTGGTACTGGGGGTGGTGGTGTGTACTGGTGGTGGGGTGGTGGTGTGTACTGGTACTGGGGGTGGTGTGTGTACTGGTGGTGTGGTGGTGGTGTGTACTGGTGGGGGTGGTGGTGTGTACTGGTACTGGGGGTGTGTGGTGTGTACTGGTACTGGGGGTGGTGGTGTGTACTGGTACTGGGGGTGGTGGTGTGTACTGGTACTGGGTGGTGGTGTGTACTGGTGCTGGGGGTGGTGGTGTGTACTGGTGCTGGGGTGGTGGTGTGTACTGGTGCTGGGGTGGTGGTGTGTACTGGTGCTGGGGTGGTGGTGTGTACTGGTGCTGGGGTGGTGGTGTGTACTGGTGCTGGGGGTGGTGGTGTGTACTGGTGCTGGGTGTGGTGGTGGTGTGTACTGGTACTGGGGGTGGTGGTGTGTACTGGTACTGGGGGTGGTGGTGTGTACTGGTGCTGGGGGTGGTGGTGTGTACTGGTACTGGGGTGGTGGTGTGTACTGGTGGTGGGGGTGGTGGTGTGTGTACTGGTGGTGGTGTGTGTACTGGTACTGGGGTGGTGGTGTGTACAGGTGGTACTGTGTACAGGTGGTGGTGTGTACAGGTGGTGGTGTGTACAGGTGGTGGTGTGTACAGGTGGTGGTGTGTACAGGTGGTCGGGTGGTGGTGTGTACTGGGGGTGGTGGTGTGTACTGGTACTGGGGGTGGTGGTGTGTACTGGTACTGGGGGTGGTGGTGTGTACTGGTGCTGGGGTGGTGGTGTGTACTGGTACTGGGGTGGTGGTGTGTACTGGTACTGGGGGTGGTGGTGTGTACTGGTACTGGGGGTGGTGGTGTGTACTGGTACTGGGGTGGTGGTGTGTACTGGTATTGGGGGTGGTGGTGTGTACTGGTACTGGGGGTGGTGGTGTGTACTGGTACTATGGTAGTGGTGGTGTGTACTGGTACTGTGGTAGTGGTGGTGTGTACTGGTAGACACGGTACTGGGTATCGTGACCACCACAGCACCCACAGACTGCAGTAGCGGGTGGTGGGGGTCGCCGGTACCCCCCAAGAGAGTGGTTATCGTGGTGCACGATAGCACCAGAGGCCACTTGAGTATTCATGGGGGTTTTAGTGGCGGGAAGATTGCGTGTGTGTTGAGTAGTGTGGTGTAGTGTTGATAAGCCGGCCTCAACCCCGCTCTCCGACCCCACCACAGCACCCGACACCCCCCGGACACGTGACCGGACATCCCCGGACATCCCCAGACATCCCCAGACATCCCCGGACATCCCCAGACATCCCCGGACATCCCCGGACATCCCCGGACATCCCCGGACATCCCCGGACATCCCCGGACATCCCCGGACATCCCCAGACATCCCCGGACATCCCCGGACATCCCCAGACATCCCCGGACATCCCCAGACATCCCCAGACATCCCCGGACATCCCCGGACATCCCCAGACATCCCCGGACATCCCCAGACATCCCCGGACATTCCCAGACATCCCCAGACATCCCCAGACATCCCCAGACATCCCCGACACAGTCGACCTTGTACCCAACGTGCCAGGTACTTCGTGTCTACCTTGGCTTTTACCGTTTCTCGAGTGAGTATTGGGTCTACTATTTTCGCCTGCATGATGGAGCTGTTAGCTCTTGGGCCTCGCTTGTGTAACATGGGAGGACTAAGGGGCGGAGAGGGCGAGGAGCCTCGAACCAGGGACGAACAATTCACCACGATGATTGTGTACACACTTTCCTGGAACTGGTTACTCTTGATGGCTTCTCTTCACCCTGGACATTGATGGCTGGAAGGTCTCAACTTCCTCCCTTCTACCCCATCAAGGTCGTCCCCCTCATCCTCAACCCCCCACCCTCCCTCACACGCCCTATCCACCCCCCATCCCTCCGTACCCTTCTTGATGGGACTATCCCCTTGAAGCCTTTTTCCTGTCCGCTGATAAGTTGTCGTTTCTTTCCCCCAAAAGCATTTACCACTTGGCGGTTACCGCCGCGAGGTCAGTCGCCATTGTTCTCCGTAAGAGCCGCTGCCACCACTGGCAGGGGTGGTGGTGGTGGTGGTGGCAGCGGCCTTGTGGTGGTGGCAGGGGAGGCAGTAGGGGGTGGTGGTGGCAGGGGCGGTGGCAGGGACCACATCAGTATTCAGGAGGGCGGCTGGGAGCGGCCTCAGACATGGGGCGCTTCGCGGATGGGATTATTGCAATTTGGAGTGATGGTCGGGCGAGGGTGCATGTGGGGCCGGCTGCTGTATGTGTGATGACACCACGCCACCCAAACTGGTGCCCGGTTCACCGCCTGATTGGGCTGTTGGGGCTTGTTCCCCTGTCACCAGCCCGCCCCCTAACACCACACCCAACTGCCCACCTCACTCATAGACGCTATTTTGTACGTACTCATTTTATGAGGCTTATCTCACATTAATATGCTCGTGTCTTTTGTTACAGCAACGTGATAGTTACATTCGGTCAGTGAAGCTGCTGCCTGATGGGCGGACGCTACTGGTGGGCGGCGAGGCGTCCACACTCAGCATCTGGGACCTAGCGACGCCCACGCCCAGAATCAAGGCGGAACTCACCTCTGCGGCACCAGCATGCTACGCCTTGGCCATCAGTCCGGACTCGAAGGTGTGCTTCAGCTGTTGCAGTGACGGCAACATTGCCGTGTGGGACCTGCACAACCAAACGCTAGTCAGACAGTTCCAGGGCCACACAGACGGGGCGTCGTGCATCGACATCTCCCCTGACGGCACCAAGTTGTGGACAGGCGGCCTGGACAACACAGTCAGGTCGTGGGACCTACGGGAGGGTCGTCAGTTACAGCAGCACGATTTTACCAGTCAAATCTTCTCCCTGGGTTACTGTCCCACCGGCGAGTGGCTCGCCGTTGGCATGGAGAGTTCCAATGTGGAGGTCCTCCACGTCAACAAACCGGACAAGTACCAACTCCACCTTCACGAATCTTGCGTCCTCTCCCTCAAGTTCGCCTCGGCTGGCAAGTGGTTCGTGTCGACTGGGAAAGACAACTTGCTCAACGCGTGGCGCACCCCCTATGGTGCCTCCATCTTCCAGGTGAGTCCTGGCACTGTTACTGCTTCTACAGTGTACCTTGTTACACTGCTGACATTACCCAGGTGATCATAAGGCTATTGTGTACATATTCTTGGATTTGATTCACATTCTTAGGCTGCTCACTATACTAGTCATCATTAGCCATACTGGTGGTAAACACGTCATCATTAGCCATACTGGTGGTAAACACGTCATCATTAGCCATACTGGTGGTAAACACGTCATCATTAGCCATACTGGTGGTAAACATTAGCCATACTGGTGGTAAACACGTCATCATTAGCCATACTGGTGGTAAACACGTCATCATTAGCCATACTGGTGGTAAACACGTCATCATTAGCCATACTGGTGGTAAATACGTCATCATTAGCCATACTGGTGGTAAACACGTCATCATTAGCCATACTGGTGGTAAACATTAGCCATACTGGTGGTAAACACGTCATCATTAGCCATACTGGTGGTAAACACGTCATCATTAGCCATACTGGTGGTAAACATTAGCCATACTGGTGGTAAACATTAGCCATACTGGTGGTAAACATTAGCCATACTGGTGGTAAACACGTCATCATTAGCCATACTGGTGGTAAACACGTCATCATTAGCCATACTGGTGGTAAACATTAGCCATACTGGTGGTAAACATTAGCCATACTGGTGGTAAACATAGCCATACTGGTGGTAAACACGTCATCATTAGCCATACTGGTGGTAAACACGTCATCATTAGCCATACTGGTGGTAAACAACATTAGCCATACTGGTGGTAAACAACATTAGCCATACTGGTGGTAAACATGTTTACACAATTTTACAAATCAAAATATTTTCTCCCTCAGTCGAAGGAGTCGTCGTCGGTGTTGAGTTGCGACATCTCTGCGGACGACAAGTACATCGTGACGGGCTCCGGCGACAAGAAGGCCACCGTCTACGAGGTCATCTACTAGACCATCAACACTTCCCGGATTTGGGATCGGAGTTTCCCAAGCTTGAAGTCCACTTCATCAGCTTTATGGCAAGCTCTTGAGCCGAGACTCACGCCATCAGACCCTGGAGGGTCCTTGGCCAACTTGTCATCGTTCAAAGCTTTAATTAGATTTTCTGTGGTGAGAAGTCATCGCTGGAGATCCAATAGGAGTCAAGTGACATTATCCGTGTGGTCCCTTACAGCTTCACTGTTTTAAATTCACTTGTACTTGTCCAAAATTAACATTTAAAATATCATAAAATATTTATAATAATGATTTCTCTATGAACCTCAGTGAGGAATCATTTTAAGTATAGTGACTTGCTCACCAGAGGTCAGCACTAGGAAGTAGCGATCACCAAACACTTAATGTCGACACGTGACTGTCACCACGTCACCCACCGCCACTCTCCTCATCCTCGCCCGACAGTTCCAGGCTTTGAGGATTTCCCAAACTACAAGATCTCGTTTCAAAGTTTCTCGAATTGTGTGGAGTGACTCGTCTAATATCTCCTACACTGAGTACTGAGTACTGTGTACTGAGGATGGCACAAGAGGATGTCAACCATCCAGTACTGTGCTAAGATGTGCTCAAACGTATCCAGAAGCGAGATGAAGCAAGCCGTGTTGAACCTTCTTGTCACCTAGGTATCAGAAAATATATCGTAACAGTATGCTGGAGTGATGAAGAGTTAAGGTAACGAGACTGTGGAGGCGAGTTATGTGGTGTGTGTGTTGAGGGCGAGTGGACATGGCCCGAGCCGTGTTTACAGCGGCGGGGGCCGCCCCACACTCCCCCGTCACCACCAGGGGGCCGCCCCACACTCCCCCGTCACCACCAGTGGACCGCTTGTCGCAGGGACACTGAGTGAGCAGGAACAAGGAAGGTCAAGAGTGTCGGGGAATGTCAAGCTGATGGCAAGTCAGAGTGTGGGAAGCTGGTGCAGTGTTGTTGGCTGAGCAATGCGTCAGGTGAGAGTGACACTATACTGGGGACACTATAACTGTGCTTCACAGTATTGCTCAATACAGACATCTGGGAAAATGGTTGTCATAGTGCAAACATGAGATGCAAGAAAGGAGAGTGTGTGGGCGCAGTGATTGTGAAAACACGCTGTAATATGACACGTACAAGCAATACCTATTTTTGCACACCAATACTTGTGGTGGTGAGGTGGGGCCGCCGAGTGCTCCTGGCCGCGCCACTCTCAAACATTGTCAACTGCAGAAAACATACTGAAAAACACACATTATTGGGCATGAAATATAACCTGTGAACCTCGTGATGGTGCTTGCGGGTCATTAGCCTTAATAATGGCAAGAAAAGCCTATTATTAAGATTTTGTTTATCTTGGTGAAACAAATTAAGTCATTCCTCACCAGACGAATAGAAAGTTGTTTTGGGGCGAGTGTTTATAATTAAAATTAGACTAGCAGGTGAGACTGTTTGATTTTTGTATTCCTTTATCCTAGCCATGAAGGAAGCGAGAGTATAGTGACTGACACACACGGGCGCCTCGGCTCCCGCCTGCCAGCAAAAACAATGTATTTTTTTTTTTGGTTTATTTATAAATTTTGATAAAGAAATATTATATGTGGGAATGTGACATGCTGGTGTAGTTTTAAACAATCAAACAAGGATCGTTGACGATTGCTTTGTTGCGTCTGTGATAAAGTTTATGAAGTAATTTTGACGTTAGTGTTGTGGAGGTGCTGAGCCGGCCAGAGGGGGGGGGGAGGGGGGAGTGGGGAGTGCTCCGTGAGAAGTCTGTGGTTCCGGTAGGTGCTCCTTGGACCCCCCCCCCCCCTCCCTCTTCCCCTGAAGTTCCACAGTGACTCACGTTCCCCAGAGCGCGCGCGCGCGCCTGCCTGCCTGCCTGCAAGGTCACTCAACTGGTTTTGCAAAGAGGATTTCACCGGCCTCCAATTTTCATGTTACTTTTTATTTTTATTCATTCATTGCCACATTTGGTATGGCGTTCATTAGGGAGAAGATTATGTAGAGAGTAATGGTGTGAGAGCCGCGGTGAGGCGCCCCAGTTGAGTGGCTGAGGGAGGCAGCCGCAGCAGCCGCAGCAGCAGCAGCAGCAGCCGCCGCAGCAGCAGCAGCAGCCGCCGCAGCAGCAGCAGCAGCAGCAGCAGCAGCAGCAGCAGCAGCCGCAGCAGCAGCAGCAGCAGCCGCAGCAGCGGCCGCAGCAGCGGCAGCAGCAGCAGCTGCCGCAGCAACAACAGCAGCAGCAGCCGCAGCAGCAGCAGCAGCAGCAGCAGCAGCAGCAGCAGCAGCAGCAGCAGCAGCCGCAGCAGCAGCAGCAGCAGCAGCAGCAGCAGCAGCAGCAGCAGCAGCAGCAGCAGCCGCAGCAGCAGCAGCAGCAGCAGCAGCAGCAGCAGCCGCAGCAGCAGCAGCAGCAGCAGCAGCAGCAGCAGCAGCAGCCGCAGCAGCAGCCGCAGCAGCCGCAGCAGCAGCCGCAGCAGCAGGCAGCACAGCACAGCAGCAGCCGCAGCAGCAGCCGCAGCAGCCGCAGCAGCAGCCGCAGCAGCAGCCGCAGCAGCAGCAGCCGCTCTTATACAAGTTGTGGGAATTCTGAACCTTTACTGAATGTTGGTTATCATGGGACGACCCCCCCCCCCCCCCGACCACAGAACCCCCCCGACCACAGAAACCCCCCCGACCACAGAACCCCCCCCCCGACCACAGAACCCCCCCCCCGACCACAGACCCCCCCCCCCGACCACAGACCCCCCCCCCCCGACCACAGACCCCCCCCCGACCACAGACCCCCCCCCCCCGACCACAGACCCCCCCCCCGACCACAGAACCCCCCCCCCCCGACCACAGAACCCCCCCCCCCCGACCACAGAACCCCCCCCCCGACCACAGAACCCCCCCCCGACCACAGAACCCCCCCCCCCTACCACAGACCCCCCTCCCCGACCACAGACCCCTCGCCCCACCCCGACCACAGACCCCCCCCCCCCCGACCACAGAACCCCCCCCCCCCCCGACCACAGAACCCCCCCCCCCCCGACCACAGAACCCCCCCCGACCACAGAACCCCCCCCCCCGACCACAGAACCCCCCTCCCCCGACCACAGACCCCCCTCCCCGACCACAGACCCCTCGCCCCCCCCCGACCACAGACCCCTCGCCCCCCCCCCCCCGACCACAGACCCCTCGCCCCCCCCCCCCGACCACAGACCCCTCGCCCCCCCCCTCCCCGACCACAGACCCCTCGCCCCCCCCCCGACCACAGACTCCTCGCCCCCCCCCGACCACAGACCCCTCGCCCCCCCCCGACCACAGACCCCTCGCCCCCCCCCCCCGACCACAGACCCCTCCCCCCCCCCGACCACAGACCCCTCGCCCCCCCCCCCCGACCACAGACCCCTCGCTCCCCCCCGACCACAGACCCCTCGCCCCCCCCCCCGACCACAGACCCTCCCCCCCCCCCGACCACCACAGAACCCCCCCCCCCCCCGACCACAGACCCCCCTCCCCGACCACAGACCCCTCGCCCCCCCCCCCCCCGACCACAGACCCCTCGCCCCCCCCCCCCCCCCCCCGACCACAGACCCCTCGCCCCCCCCCCCCGACCACAGACCCCTCGCCCCCCACTTCCCCGACCACAGACCCCTCGCCCCCCCCCCCCGACCACAGACCCCTCGCCCCCCCCGACCACAGACCCCCTCGCCCCCCCCCCCCCCGGACCACAGACCCCTCGCCCCCCCCCCGACCACAGACCCCTCGCCCCCCCCCCCGACCACAGACCCCTCGCCCCCCCCCCCCCCGACCACAGACCCAGACCCCTCGCCCCCCCCCCCGACCACAGACCCCTCGCCCCCCCCCCCGACAACAGACCCCCCCCCCCCCCCGACCACAGACCCCCCTCCCCGACCACAGACCCCCCCCTCCCCGACCACAGACCCCTCGCCCCCCCCCCGACAACAGACCCCTCGCCCCCCCCGACAACAGACCCCCCCCCCGACAACAGACCCCCCCCCCGACAACAGACCCCCCCCCCGACAACAGACCCCCCCCGACAACAGACCCCCCCCCCCCCGACAACAGACCCCCCCGACCACAGAACCCCCCCCGACCACAGAACCCCCCCCCCCCCCGACCACAGAACCCCTTCCCCCCCCGACCACAGAACCCCTTCCCCCCCCGACCACAGAACCCCTTCCCCCCCCGACCACAGAACCCCCCCCCGACCACAGACCCCCCTCCCCGACCACAGACCCCCCTCCCCGACCACAGAACCCCCCCCGACCACAGACCCCCCCCCCGACCACAGACCCCCCCCCCCCCCGACCACAGACCCCCCCCCCCCCGACCACAGACCCCCCCCCGACCACAGACCCCCCCCCCCCCGACCACAGACCCCCCCCCCGACCACAGACCCCCCCGACCACAGACCCCCCCCGACCACAGACCCCCCCCGACCACAGACCCCCCCCCCGACCACAGACCCCTCGCCCCCGACCACAGACCCCTCGCCCCCCCCCCGACAACAGACCCCCCCCGACAACAGACCCCCCCGACAACAGACCCCCCCCCCGACAACAGACCCCCCCCCCCGACAACAGACCCCCCCCCGACAACAGACCCCCCCCCCGACAACAGACCCCCCCCCGACAACAGACCCCCCCCCGACAACAGACCCCCCCCCGACAACAGACCCCCCCCGACAACAGACTCCCCCCCGACAACAGACCCCCCCCCGACAACAGACCCCCCCCGACAACAGACCCCCCCCCCCCGACAACAGACCCCCCCCCCCCCCCCCCGACAACAGACCCCCCGACAACAGACCCCCCCCCCCGACAACAGACCCCCCCCGACCACAGACCCCCCTCCCCGACCACAGACCCCCCTCCCCGACCACAGACCCCCCTCCCCGACCACAGACCCCTCGCCCCCCCCCGACCACAGTCGGTGTACACACCTGACTTCATTAAGGCCGTCAATGATTGTCATCTTCAGTAAATGTCTCAGAAGTCAAGCCGAGGATAAAAGGCTTGAGAAACTAAAGAAGGCTCCACCACTCGTGGGCCGTGTGGCTCTGAGGGACGCTTAATGGCTGCCAACCTCATCATTGTTAATCTCAGGTCAATTGCAGATGGTTTAGCATCCCCTCCAGGTAGGAAGGGTGCGTGCGTGCGAGCCCGCGCACTGCCAGCGTGCGTCTCCGCCACTCACACTGACACTCACACCGACACTCACACACCTCGCCTCACATCCATGTAAATAATTTCTCAGGTGGATGAGGGCGCGTGCTTTGGTGGTGCCCGGCGCACGAAACCCTTACATCACAGCTCTCCTGCCACACACATTGTAATAAACTCAACTACTACACATCAGTGGTCCTAAACACACATGTGAAGGTTGACCAGATTTGAACTGAACTTCTCTTTAAAAGCATAAGTTACCATCTGTTTTTTAAAATGTGTTCAAGCGAGTCTATTGAATTTGTTAGCCACTGAAGTCCCCCTAAAAGCAATGTTGTTTCTCAAGACTTTTATCTCTTCACAAAGTTGACCATTATGCAGTTCACAGTTAAGATGTTCTCGTGTCCAGGAGGGAAATTAGCCTTTTTCTGCTATTTTATACAAATTGAAAAGACGTGAAACCAATATACGGGAGACGTCACTACTATGGCGCCCCTCCCTCGTCTGTGGCACGGGGCCCTTACCTCGTCTGTGGCACGGGGTCCTTACCTCGTCTGTGGCACGGGGCCCCTCCCTCGTCTGTGGCACGGGGCCCTTACCTCGTCTGTGGCACGGGGCCCTTACCTCGTCTGTGGCACGGGGCCCTTACCTCGTCTGTGGCACGGGGCCCTTACCTCGTCTGTGGCACGGGGCCCTTACCTCGTCTGTGGCACGGGGCCCTTACCTCGTCTGTGGCACGGGGCCCTTACCTCGTCTGTGGCACGGGGCCCTTACCTCGTCTGTGGCACGGGGCCCTTACCTCGTCTGTGGCACGGGGCCCTTACCTCGTCTGTGGCACGGGGCCCTTACCTCGTCTGTGGCACGGGGCCCTTACCTCGTCTGTGGCACGGGGCCCTTACCTCGTCTGTGGCACGGGGCCCTTACCTCGTCTGTGGCACGGGGCCCTTACCTCGTCTGTGGCACGGGGCCCTTACCTCGTCTGTGGCACGGGGCCCTTACCTCGTCTGTGGCACGGGGCCCTTACCTCGTCTGTGGCACGGGGCCCTTACCTCGTCTGTGGCACGGGGCCCTTACCTCGTCTGTGGCACGGGGCCCTTACCTCGTCTGTGGCACGGGGCCCTTACCTCGTCTGTGGCACGGGGCCCTTACCTCGTCTGTGGCACGGGGCCCCTCCCTCGTCTGTGGCACGGGGCCCTTACCTCGTCTGTGGCACGGGGCCCTTACCTCGTCTGTGGCACGGGGCCCTTACCTCGTCTGTGGCACGGGGCCCTTACCTCGTGTGGGTAATGCACCTGACCGTGACCACAATACCCCTGCGACCAGACAAACGGGTGCAGCACCCACTAGTGCTGAGGGTGAGCGCCAACTGTGGGTGCTGGAAGGTGATGGTGCCAGGGCCTTGAGGGCCATCACCCTCGCTGGAACACCATCCCCTCTACTCGCACGTCTCGCCGCCAGAAACTAAGGTGGCTGAAAGCTGTGGATATCGTCACTACGCAGAACGTAAACAAATAAAATACAGGTTCATGTAGAGAAAGTTATTCATTCTTATTCAGTGTGTGCCATTATCCGGAGTTTCAGTAAAGTGTTTATGTGCAATATATCCGACACTTTTATTAACCCCCTTTATTGTGTATATTTAATAATAATACCAAGAACTTTCTTGGACCAAAAAATCACAATACTTATCAAAGTTGTTTCCTGTCAAATATGAGTCAATACGTATGAACGTGTATGACAAAATACACCAATGAGCTCAGACCCACACAGCTCCGAGACATCTCACGCACAGATTTGTATTTTTAACTCTGGAAATACTTCCAATGAAAAATTTGCATAATGTATATCCCAAAAGGTAAACCATTAATACAATCATACACCAAGTGGAAAGAATTGTAAACTAAAGCCTACAAGCCCCGACTAACTGTAAATATGTAAATGTTAAAATACACAGATGTAAATGAGTGTTATGAGAACGCCCAATGTAAACACAGCGCCGGTCCCGCCAGTGTTTCCCAACGTCATGAAACTGTCCTACTAAAGTGCCCTTACCCTAACCTACCAGAGGACCCAAAACAGAAAACGGGACAGCATGCCAAGGTCGCCAGCGGCTTCCATTTTCCAGTACAAGTTTTGGCCTTACGTGGACTATACGTCAAAATGCGACGCACTATTATGAGGAAGGGTTGGACACACTCCCATGGAGACTGGTACAATTATGGAACTGTCGAGATATTTGAAGATTTAATAATGATACTGGCATGGAGTGTGGGTATGGTGAAGGACTGTGGGTATGGTGAAGGACTGGGAGTATGGTGATGGACTGGGAGTATGGTGATGGACTGGGAGTATGGTGAAGGACTGGGAGTATGGTGATGGACTGGGAGTATGGTGATGGACTGGGAGTATGGTGAAGGACTGGGAGTATGGTGATGGACTGGGAGTATGGTGATGGACTGGGAGTATGGTGATGGACTGGGAGTATGGTGATGGACTGTGGGTATGGTGAAGGACTGGGAGTATGGTGATGGACTGGGAGTATGGTGATGGACTGACAGTATGGTGATGGACTGACAGTATGGTGATGGGCTGGGAGTATGGTGATGGGCTGGGAGTATGGTGATGGACTGGGAGTATGGTGATGGACTGACAGTATGGTGATGGGCTGGGAGTATGGTGATGGGCTGGGAGTATGGTGATGGACTGGGAGTATGGTGATGGGCTGGGAGTATGGTGAAGGACTGGGAGTATGGTGATGGACTGACAGTATGGTGATGGGCTGGGAGTATGGTGATGGGCTGGGAGTATGGTGAAGGACTGGGAGTATGGTGAAGGGCTGGGAGTATGGTGATGGACTGTGGGTATGGTGATGGACTGGGAGTATGGAGATGGACTGTGGGTATGGTGAAGGACTGGGAGTATGGTGAAGGACTGGGAGTATGGTGAAGGACTGGGAGTATGGTGAAGGACTGGGAGTATGGTGAAGGACTGGGAGTATGGTGATGGACTGTGAGTATGGTGAAGGACTGGGAGTATGGTGATGGACTGGGAGTATGGTGATGGACTGGGAGTATGGTGATGGACTGGGAGTATTGTGAAGGACTGGGAGTATGGTGGACTGGGAGTATGGTGATGGACTGGGAGTATGGTGATGGACTGGGAGTATGGTGATGGACTGGGAGTATGGTGATGGACTGGGAGTATGGTGATGGACTGGGAGTATGGTGATGGACTGGGGGTATGGTGATGGACTGGGAGTATGGTGATGGACTGGGAGTATGGTGATGGACTGGGAGTATGGTGAAGGACTGGGAGTATGGTGATGGACTGGGAGTATGGTGATGGACTGGGAGTATGGTGATGGACTGGGAGTATGGTGATGGACTGGGAATATGGTGAAGGACTGGGAGTATGGTGATGGACTGGGAGTATGGTGATGGACTGACAGTATGGTGATGGACTGACAGTATGGTGATGGGCTGGGAGTATGGTGATGGGCTGGGAGTATGGTGATGGACTGGGAGTATGGTGATGGACTGACAGTATGGTGATGGGCTGGGAGTATGGTGATGGGCTGGGAGTATGGTGATGGACTGGGAGTATGGTGATGGGCTGGGAGTATGGTGAAGGACTGGGAGTATGGTGATGGACTGACAGTATGGTGATGGGCTGGGAGTATGGTGATGGGCTGGGAGTATGGTGAAGGACTGGGAGTATGGTGAAGGGCTGGGAGTATGGTGATGGACTGTGGGTATGGTGATGGACTGGGAGTATGGAGATGGACTGTGGGTATGGTGATGGACTGACAGTATGGTGAAGGACTGGGAGTATGGTGATGGACTGGGAGTAAGGTGATGGACTGGGAGTATGGTGATGGACTGGGAGTATGGTGATGGACTGACAGTATGGTGATGGGCTGGGAGTGTGGTGATGGGCTGGGAGTATGGTGATGGACTGGGAGTATGGTGATGGACTGACAGTATGGCGATGGGCTGGGAGTATGGTGATGGGCTGGGAGTATGGTGATGGACTGGGAGCATGGTGATGGGCTGGGAGTATGGTGAAGGACTGGGAGTATGGTGATGGACTGACAGTATGGTGATGGGCTGGGAGTATGGTGATGGGCTGGGAGTATGGTGATGGACTGGGAGTATGGTGATGGACTGACAGTATGGTGATGGGCTGGGAGTATGAAGGGCTGGGAGTATGGTGATGGACTGGGAGTATGGTGATGGGCTGGGAGTATGGTGATGGACTGGGAGTATGGTGATGGACTGACAGTATGGTGATGGGCTGGGAGTATGGTGATGGGCTGGGAGTATGGTGAAGGACTGGGAGTATGGTGATGGACTGGGAGTATGGTGATGGACTGACAGTTTGGTGATGGGCTGGGAGTATGGTGATGGACTGGGAGTATGGTGATGGATTGGGAGTATGGTGATGGACTGGGAGTATGGTGAAGGGCTGGGAGTATGGTGAAGGGCTGGGAGTATGGTGAAGGACTGGGAGTATGGTGAAGGACTGGGAGTATGGTGATGGACTGGGAGTATGGTGATGGACTGGGAGTATGGTGATGGACTGACAGTATGGTTATGGACTGGGAGTATGGTGATGGACTGGGAGTATGGTGAAGGGCTGGGAGTATGGTGAAGGGCTGGGAGTATGGTGAAGGACTGGGAGTATGGTGAAGGACTGGGAGTATGGTGATGGACTGGGAGTATGGTGATGGACTGGGAGTATGGTGATGGACTGGGAGTATGGTGATGGACTGGGAGTATGGTGATGGACTGGGAGTATGGTGAAGGACTGGGAGTATGGTGATGGACTGGGAGTATGGTGAAGGACTGGGAGTATGGTGATGGACTGTGGGTATGGTGATGGACTGGGAGTATGGTGATGGACTGTGGGTATGGTGATGGACTGACAGTATGGTGAAGGACTGGGAGTATGGTGATGGACTGGGAGTATGGTGATGGACTGACAGTATGGTGAAGGACTGGGAGTATGGTGATGGACTGGGAGTATGGTGAAGGGCTGGGAGTATGGTGAAGGGCTGGGAGTATGGTGAAGGGCTGGGAGTATGGTGAAAGACTGGGAGTATGGTGATGGACTGACAGTATGGTGATGGACTGTGGGTATGGTGATGGACTGGGAGTATGGTGAAGGACTGGGAGTATGGTGAAGGACTGGGAGTATGGTGAAGGACTGGGAGTATGGTGATGGACTGTGGGTATGGTGATGGACTGGGAGTATGGTGAAGGACTGGGAGTATGGTGAAGGACTGGGAGTATGGTGAAGGACTGGGAGTATGGTGAAGGACTGGGAGTATGGTGAAGGACTGGGAGTATGGTGATGGACTGTGGGTATGGTGATGGACTGGGAGTATGGTGAAGGACTGGGAGTATGGTGAAGGACTGGGAGTATGGTGATGGACTGGGAGTATGGTGAAGGATTGGGAGTATGGTGAAGGACTGGGAGTATGTTGATGGACTGTGGGTATGGTGATGGACTGGGAGTATGGTGATGGACTGTGGGTATGGTGATGGACTGGGAGTATGGTGAAGGGCTGGGAGTATGGTGATGGACTGACAGTATGGTGAAGGACTGGGAGTATGGTGAAGGACTGGGAGTATGGTGATGGACTGACAGTATGGTGATGGACTGTGGGTATGGTGATGGACTGGGAGTATGGTGATGGACTGGGAGTATGGTGAAGGACTGGGAGTATGTTGATGGACTGTGGGTATGGTGATGGACTGTGGGTATGGTGATGGACTGGGAGTATGGTGAAGGACTGGAGTATGGTGATGGACTGGGAGTATGGTGAAGGACTGGGAGTATGGTGATGGACTGGGAGTATGGTGAAGGACTGGAGTATGGTGAAGGACTGGGAGTATGTTGATGGACTGTGGGTATGGTGATGGACTGGGAGTATGGTGATGGACTGTGGGTATGGTGATGGACTGGGAGTATGGTGAAGGGCTGGGAGTATGGTGATGGACTGACAGTATGGTGAAGGACTGGGAGTATGGTGAAGGACGGGGAGTATGGTAATGGACTGGGAGTATGGTGAAGGACTGGGAGTATGGTGAAGGACTGGGAGTATGGTGATGGACTGGGAGTATGGTGAAGGACTGGGAGTATGGTGAAGGACTGGGAGTATGGTGAAGGACTGGGAGTATGGTGAAGGACTGGGAGTATGGTGATGGACTGGGAGTATGGTGAAGGACTGGAGTATGGTGATGGACTGGGAGTATGGTGAAGGACTGGGAGTATGGTGAAGGGCTGGGAGGAACAAAAGTCGTCAGTAAAGCACTTGTTCCGGAAGTGTTCAGACGTCGTCAGTTGAGTCGTGTGTAAACTACTTCACCCTCAACCCGTCCTCCAAACAAAGATCCAAAAGTGATTCCATGCACCCGCCAAACCCCCTGTTTATGAATGAAAAGCGGTTTACACACGACTCACAACTGCTGACGTTCGAACGTATCCGGAACAAGTGTTTCACTGACGAATTTTGTTCGAATCACAACGCTGTAAATGCTTCACGCACGTACTACAAATACAAATAATCGCCAACAGAACCTAAACACCTAACCTAACCTATGCCTATATATGCACAATATGCTATTATAATATTAATTTATACTTGAGAAAATTACCGTTTTGAATGAACAGCATATTAAAATTTATGAATGCGTCTGTGGGGTCGACCGCTGGATGTAATGGACTTGAGTCGAGGACGGGTTGTCACCCTGCAGCCCGTCCTCCAAACAATGACCCGAATTCCATTCCATCCAACCGCCAACCCCCCAGCTGTTAATGAATGAAAAACGGTTTACACACGACTCACAACTGACGACGTCCGAACACTTACGGAACAAGTGCTTCACTGACGACTTGTGTTCGAACTGTAACACCACTATAAAATAAGTACTAAACCAATAATGTAAACACTACTACTTATCCTGAGTAACACTTCCTATCGGTTGCACTTGGTAACACTGTTATTGAACACTGTAATATGAGCTGACATATGATGGTTTCACCGGAACCAAAAGGTACACTGCCAACAAGGAAATGCTACACAGGATTAAATACGCTGCCACCATCTGCCTTTGACCATTGAGACTATATCAAGCAACGAGGCAAGAAACATTGCTTGACTTGGAGAGTACTTTCTATAACTGTCATTAATTATGGGACGGTTGTCAGCCAACTATATTCACAAGGCTAAGAGGATTCAACAATTAACACAGACGGGAAATTTAACACGAGTTTATTGAGACCAAAATTATGCTAATCACGACTTATAAATCCTGCTCTAACACTGGCCAAGAGTTAAGAAATTTAGACATGGAACAAAACCCTCAGAGATCACACACATTACCTTAAGACCTCTGTCTCTCCCTGGCTGAGATGTTCTTCACAGACCCGCTCTCAAAACTGGTGTCCCACACTCTGTCTCTAAGTCTCTACAGGACCAATATATATACACCTCAATATATATACAGGTGGCCTCGTAGCCTGGTGGATAGCGCGCAGGACTCGTAATTCTGTGGCGCGGGTTCGATTCCCGCACGAGGCAGAAACAAATGGGCAAAGTTTCTTTCACCCTAAATGCCCCTGTTACCTAGCAGTAAATAGGTACCTGGGAGTTAGTCAGCTGTCACGGGCTGCTTCCTGGGGGTGGAGGCCTGGTCGAGGACCGGGCCGCGGGGACACTAACTAAAGCCCCGAAATCATCTCAAGATAACCTCAAGATAACCTCGAAAAAGGGGGAGGGGAAGATTTGCTGTTGCTACCTACACCAAAGATGCAAGAGGTCGGGCCACACATGCACAAACACTCAAGAATTTTCAATTAAGCTTGTTTGACATTCCCCATACACTCTTCAAGAGAGGAGTTATTAATTACGTGTGTGACTGACCTCTGACCTGGCTGAAAGAGTGAGATCCATGGATGTTTACACATAAGATTTAATCAACATACAAGATAATCCAGAGGTCATCTGGGCTGACCTCTTGGAGAAGGCTTCCCTGGCTGTGAGCTCTTAGGGGGGGGGGGATTCATGGGTGTTACAGAACCACAACGCTGTAAATGCTTCACCCACGTACTACAAATACAAATAATTGCCAACAGAACCTAAATACCTAACCTAATCAGTGCCTATATATGCACAATATACTAATATAATATTAATTTATATTTGAGAAAATTCCCGTTTTGAATGAACAGCATGTAAAAATTTATGAATGCGTCTGTGGTGTCGACCGCTGAATGGAATGGACTTGAGTCGAGGACGGGTTGACAATTCTCTAAATGCTTCACCCATATACTTCAAATAGAAATAATTGCAAACAGAACCTAAATACCTAACCTATGACTATACATAAAATTTTTACGTATAATAATATATATGAGAACAAACCAATTTATAATATACAATATGTTAAAATGGCCGAATGCGTCAACGGAAGCCGGCCGCTGCTTTAACCATCCTAGTGAGAGCACTGGTTGCAGATAAATACGAATGAGTTTGGGTGGATACAAACAGGTGCTGCTGTAACGAACAAGTAAGGAAGTAAAAGGCCTGAAAATGGATCTTTAATAAAATGGGAAGAACAGACTCTGAAATAATTAAAACCTTAATACTCGTGAGGTTAATCTCCAGCCTTAATCTCCACTTGTGTGTCCCATGACGAGCAGCGTGGCACCCTTGACCCCTAATGGCCAGGCTTACCCGCCCTGGTAACTACCCACACCTTGTTACCCCAGAGTGGCAGCGTTACACCCGTGATGACTTACAAGAGAGCAATCATCATCTTCCCGTAAGACACAACACGAGGGGGGGGGGGGTTTAAACAGCGAGAAACGGGGAACAGGAAAATGAGTTAACAAGACGAGACAAGGATGTGTTCCAAGCACATCCAGGTGGATCAGCTTCAAGCTTAGTACTAAACACATCCAGGTGGATCAGCTTCAAGCTTAGTACCGACCACATCCAGGTGGATCAGCCACAAGTTTAGTACTAAACACATCCAGGTGGATCAGCCACAAGCTTAGTACTAAACACATCCAGGTGGATCAGCCACGAGCTTAGTACTAAACACATCCAGGTGGATCAGCCACAAGCTTAGTACCAAACACATCCAGGTGGATCAGCCACAAGCTTAGTACCAAACACATCCAGGTGGATCAGCCACAAGCTTAGTACCAATCACATCCAGGTGGATCAGCCACAAGCTTAGTACTAAACACATCCAGGTGGATCAGCCACAAGCTTAGTACCAAACACATCCAGGTGGATCAGCCGCAAGCTTAGTACTAAACACATCCAGGTGGATCAGCCGCAAGTTTAGTACCAAACACATCCAGGTGGATCAGCCACAAGCTTAGTACCAAACACATCCAGGTGGATCAGCCACGAGCTTAGTACTAAACACATCCAGGTGGATCAGCCACAAGTTTAGTACCAAACACATCCAGGTGGATCAGCCACAAGCTTAGTACTAAACACATCCAGGTGGATCAGCTTCAAGCTTAGTACCAACCACATCCAGGTGGATCTGCTTCAAGCTTAGTACTAAACACATCCAGGTGGATCAGCCACAAGTTTAGTACCAAACACATCCAGGTGGATCAGCCACAAGCTTAGTACCAATCACATCCAGGTGGATCAGCCACAAGCTTAGTACCAAACACATCCAGGTGGATCAGCCACAAGCTTAGTACCAACCACATCCAGGTGGATCAGCCACAAGCTTAGTACCAAACACATCCAGGTGGATCAGCCACAAGCTTAGTACCAATCACATCCAGGTGGATCAGCTTCAAGCTTAGTACCAACCACATCCAGGTGGATCAGCCTCAAGCTTAGTACCAATCACATCCAGGTGGATCAGCCACAAGCTTAGTACCAACCACATCCAGGTGGATCAGCTTCAAGCTTAGTACCAACCACATCCAGGTGGATCAGCCACAAGCTTAGTACCAACCACATCCAGGTGGATCAGCCACAAGCTTAGTACCAATCACTTCCAGGTGGAAGTGTTAGAGAAGCGACGAAGGACAGCTTGAGGGTTCTCGGGGCAAGAGATGGCCGGGGTAGACACGTATATCCAAGCTTAATTAACCATTTTCTTGAACATCTTGATGAAGTAATTATCAGAAGAAGGCGCCAGGTCGGCACGACTCGGAAACACCTCAATTTTCATAAGAAGTGGATCCGACTGAATGGTCGTGGGTTAGGTAAGCTGGGAAAATTATGAACTATAAGACATATTAATTAACAACTCGTGTTTTAACAATATTGACTTTTACATTATATTTTAATTAATAAATTAACTTCAATCATTTCATTGCTATATCCATAAATGGTTGTGCCTTTAGACTTGACCGTGTAGTACAGTAACTTCCTACTTGCAGAGAGAGAGAGAGAGAGAGACGGAGAGAGAGACAGAGAGAGAGACAGACAGACAGACAGACAGACAGACAGACAGACAGACAGACAGACAGACAGACAGACAGACAGACAGACAGACAGACAGACAGACAGACAGACAGACAGACAGACAGACAGACAGACTGAGACTGAGACTGTTGTGTGTTTACAAATATCCATGAAGAGCAAAGCGGAAAGTGTGACCAATTCATAATAAACAATAGGGAATTGAAGTGTGTGTGCTCACCTATTTGTACTCACCTATTTGTGCTTGCAGGATCGAGCATTGACTCTTGGATCCCGCCTTTCCAGCTATCGGTTGTTTACAGCAATGACTCCTGTCCCATTTCCCTATCATACCAAAGGATCAAAGTTTTACACAACTTAGGAAGGGGAGACCCTCCATCGGGGCAAGGACAGAATGACACGAGGAGAAATATTGGTAACACGAACCAAAAGAGAATCTTGTAAGCGAGGCAACCGTACAGAAAAAGGTAAGTGGTGAAGGGGAACAGGGACCACAAGAGGTGCAAAGTTCAAAGTACAACACAAGCGAGAGTGAGGGTGTTGTAAGGACAACACAAGCGAGAGTGAGGGTGTTGTAAGGACAACACAAGCGAGAGTGAGGGTGTTGTAAGGACAACACAAGGTAGGGAAGATGGTTGCGATCACAGCGATCCTGTAGAGACAGAACGCCACTTTCAACATGCAGGCTTAGGGAAGGAGTCTAACGTAAGGCACCAGAGCTGAGGCATAACCCAGTATGGTACAGAGCATGCAGACAGCGAAGAGTAGGAGGAGAGGCAGATGAGTAAGCAGGGCAACCATAATCAAGATTAGACAGTATGAGAGAGGAATGTAAAGAGAGGAGCGTGCACCTATAAGCTCCCAGGAAGTATGGGATAAGACCTAAAGTAAGTTAAAGGCCTTAGAGCATTCAACTCGGAGGTAAGAGATATGGGGTGACCAAGACAAACGAGTGTCAAAGATTAACCCCAAAATCTTAGCAGAATCTTTTTACTCAAGGGGATGACCATAAAGTGACAGAGGGGGACGAAGAACGACCTGTTTCCGAGTGAAAGTCATAGCACGAATTTTAGTTGTAGAGAAGTTGAAGCCATAATCGGTGGCCCAGCACAACACGGCATCAATTACAGGTTGAAGTCGTCGTTGAAGGAAAAGACAGTCATCACCTCGACAGTAGAGGGTAAGATCGTCAACATAGAGCACTGAGAAGATGCCAGAGGGAAGGAGAGGAAAGAAGACCATTGAGGGCAACCTGGAAAAAAGAGTAATGCTCAGAACACTACCCTGGGGTACACCTTCGTATTGCTGAAAAGAGGCAGAGAGTGGTACCAAGCTTCACTCTAAAGGAACGACGAGAGAGAAAGCTTTGTAGAAAGAGAGGGAGATTACCACGAAGGCCAAAAGAACGAAGTTGGGGCAGAATATCATACCACCAGGTTGTGTCGCAAGCCTTTTCCAGGTAAAAAAGGAGAGCAACAATGGAGGTCTTTGCAGCAAAAGTAGTACGAATATAGATCTTCATGTTCCTATTGCTGTTCACCAAGTCATTAGTCGTGCTGCTGCACTTACGAATGCCAAATTGAGAAGGGAAGAGGTAGTGATAGTGTTCTAAGAACCACATCAAACGGACATTGACCATAATTCAAACAGTTTGCAGATGCAACTCGTGAGAGTAATGGGGCGAATGTGTTTAGGGGATGTCCCTAAAGACCATGGTGTTCGAATAGGAAGAACATCCGCCTCGAGCCAGTCCTCAGGGACCGACGACGACTCCCAGATACGGGTGTACAGAGTCAGTAAATACTGAAACGCATCTTATCTTGAGGTTATCTTGAGATGATTTCGGGGCTTTAGTGTCCCCGCGGCCCGGTCCTCGACCAGGCCTCCACCCCCAGGAAGCAGCCCGTGACAGCTGACTAACACCCAGGTACCTATTTTACTGCTAGGTAACAGGGGAGGAAGATGACGAAGCATCCCATAATAAATGTCATCTGAGCCAGTTGCCGTAGAACTGCAGAGGGCAAATGCAGACTGATGTTCGTAGAAAGAGAAGGGATCGTTATAGGGAAGGTGGAGATGAGTGCAAAATTCAATGGGATGGGCCTCCTTTTTGTTATACACCCCCAGGAAGCAGCCCAGTCGGCCGAGCGGACAGCACGCTGGACTTGTGATCCTGTGGTCCCAGGGTCGATCCCGGGCGCCGGCGAGAAACAATGGGCAGAGTTTCTTTCACCCTATGCCCCTGTTACCTAGCAGTAAAATAGGCACCTGGGTGTTAGTCAGCTGTCACGGGCTGCTTCCTGGGGGTGGAGGCCTGGTCGAGGACCGGGCCGCGGGGACACTAAAGCCCCGAAATCATCTCAAGATAACCTCAAGATAGCCCGTAGCAGCTGTCTAGCTCCCAGGTACCTATTTATGGCTAGGTAACAGGGGCATCAGGGTGAAAGGAACTTTTTGCCCATTAGTCTCCGCCTCCACCGGCGATCGAACCTAGAACCTCAGAACTACGAATCCGAAGTGCTGTCCACTCATATGTCAGGTGTCCTATGGAGGGTGAATAAGTTCCAGTCAGCCTTGGCAAACTGCCACCTAGGGAAGGAAAGGGTGAAAAGAAAAAAAGGTGACAAGGATGGGGAAATGGTCACTGTTATGGAGGTCATCATGAATCTACCATATGAAATCTACGTAAAGAGAAGACGAGCAGAGAGAAAGATTAAAACAGGAGAGGGTGCGAGTGCGGGAGTCCATATGAGTGGGTTCACCAGAATTCAGAAGAGGCACAGAAGAAGAGCGGACAAGTGGTTCGAGAAGGCGGCCCCGGGTGTTTGTCAGAGCATCAGCCCAGCGGGTATGGTGACAGTTGAAATCACCCAACAGGAGCACAGGCTCTGGTAAGAAGTCCAACAGGTGTTTAAGATCAGGAAGAGAAAGTGGGACATTTAGGAGAACATAAATGGAATAGACTGTATACCATCTACTCACAAAGATACGGGCTGTAAAACATTGGATGGGCGACTGAAGTAGTAGGGGAAGACGAAGGGAATATCATACGAATCAAGAGAGCAGTAAAGTTATGGGGCCCAGCAAAATCTGGAGAGAAGAAGAGAAAGGAATAACCACAGAAGTGACCAGCACGAGCACCAAGCATCGGCTCCTGGAGACAGACACAAAGTGGTGAAAACTCTGTTATCAGATTTTGGAGTTCATGGAAGTTGGCATAAAATCCACAAATATTCCATTGAAGAATTGACAATGTCAAAATTTGAGAAAACAGAAACAGAGAACAAGGAAGAAACAAAGGCAAAGAAAAACACAATATAGTACGATAATGATCAAGATCAGTGAAGTCTGGGTTAAGGGGCATAGGTAAATCTAGCAAGGACGATGGAGTGAAGGGAGTGGGAGGATGGACCAGAGGCAGACGGACAGAGTCAAGAGGAGGAGGTGGAGGGATTGGAGAGGGGCAGTCAAGGGAATCAGGGGAAGGGGGTACAGAAACAGGGGAGTGCACCACATCAAGGGCAGCAATCAAGAGAGAATAGAGGACCAAGGAAAACCTCCATAGCTGGTGGCTCGACCACTAAAATGGGAAGGGATGCAGGGATAGAGTCGGAGTCAGAAGGCAGGGAAGAAAGCGATGCCTTCTTGCCTGCCGAGGAGGAAGAAGGGGAGGAGCCAGGTTTACATTTCTGACTTTAAGAGACAGGTGTGTCAGCAGCAATGTACTGAGCGACAGTCTCCTTAGGCTCAACAGGAGAAGGAGAATGGGAGCGATCAACATGAAGATTGCTTAGCGGATGATGGACAACAGCCTGGACAGACAGGCGGCGTGGAGGGTCAAAAGACAGAAGGAAGGGCTGGGAAGAGGGAAGGGCTGGGAAGAGGGAAGGGCTGGGAAGAGGGAAGGGCTGGGAAGAGGGAAGGGCTGGGAAGAGGGAAGGGCTGGGAAGAAGGATCTGGTGGAAAGAGGTCACAAGAGACAGGGCAGACTGGGAAGGAAGGAGGGAAATACCAGATGGAGAACCAGGAGGAGGACTTTCTGCTTCAGAACGTAAAGGAGCCGGGGAGGTGTGAGATGGTAAACTTGGGTCAGTCATCAGTATATAAACGAAGAGGTAATACTTTCATCCATGAATAAGCCTCCATACCCACCATGGAGCCACAATTAGAGGATAGGACACCCACCAAGACAGGGGGGGGCCAGCCCCCTTTTCGAACCGTCAACTCGTCGAGATTGGGATTGACAATAAAAGTGTCCCCCTCACTCGAAAGGTCGGGTACCACAGTTTTACGGGTGAGAGAGTGTGCCTCCCCAAACACCCGGGTATCAAAACAGAAGAAAATATCTAAAAGAATAATAAAAAATGGCAAAAAGTCGGCAGGAAATGATAATCACAAAGGAGAAGAAGAGGGGAGGAAAAATGAAACATAAGGTAGAGGAAAGGGCTTCCAGCACAATTTGTAAAGACAGCAGCAGGAGTATTAGGCTCCAAAAGGACAGAGGATTACTGTCCCATGGAGCATCACATCATGGAGCATGGGGGGCTGTCCCATGATGCTCCATGGGACAGCCCCCCTCACCACAACTATTCAGCCCCCTCACCACAACTATTCAGCCCCCTCACCACAACTATTCAGCCCCCTCACCACAACTATTCAGCCCCCTCACCACAACTATTCAGCCTCCTCACCACAACTATTCAGCCCCCTCACCACGACTATTCAGCCCCCTCACCACAACTATTCAGCCCCCTCACCACGACTATTCAGCCCCCTCACCACAACTATTCAGCCCCCTCACCACAACTATTCAGCCCCCTCACCACGACTATTCAGCCCCCTCACCACGACTATTCAGCCCCCTCACCACAACTATTCAGCCCCCTCACCACGACTATTCAGCCCCCTCACCACAACTATTCAGCCCCCTCACCACAACTATTCAGCCCCCTCACCACAACTATTCAGCCTCCTCACCACAACTATTCAGCCCCCTCACCACGACTATTCAGCCCCCTCACCACAACTATTCAGCCCCTCACCACGACTATTCAGCCCCCTCACCACAACTATTCAGCCCCCTCACCACAACTATTCAGCCCCCTCACCACAACTATTCAGCCTCCTCACCACAACTATTCAGCCCCCTCACCACGACTATTCAGCCCCCTCACCACAACTATTCAGCCTCCTCACCACAACTATTCAGCCCCCTCACCACGACTATTCAGCCCCCTCACCACAACTATTCAGCCCCCTCACCACGACTATTCAGCCCCCTCACCACAACTATTCAGCCCCCTCACCACAACTATTCAGCCCCCTCACCACAACTATTCAGCCTCCTCACCACAACTATTCAGCCCCCTCACCACGACTATTCAGCCCCCTCACCACAACTATTCAGCCCCCTCACCACGACTATTCAGCCCCCTCACCACAACTATTCAGCCTCCTCACCACAACTATTCAGCCCCCTCACCACGACTATTCAGCCCCCTCACCACAACTATTCAGCCCCCTCACCACAACTATTCAGCCCCCTCACCACGACTATTCAGCCCCCTCACCACAACTATTCAGCCCCTCACCACGACTATTTAGCCCCCTCACCACAACTATTCAGCCTCCTCACCACAACTATTCAGCCCCCTCACCACGACTATTCAGCCCCCTCACCACAACTCTTCAGCCCCCTCACCACAACTATTCAGCCCCCTCACCACGACTATTCAGCCCCCTCACCACAACAACGGGCTACAAAGGGAGGGGGTCCGAGCCTAGAAGACCATTGATTTAGGTATTAATATTATGTACATTTGCAAATACTTTTTTCGTAACGTGTTCTTTAGACGACAAGTTTGTAGCTTAATAAATTCCAATTATTTTCCCATTTCCATAAGCCGTCTTCTTTATAGCCTGTAACGTCCTAGGAGTCATTTTTCTATTAGCCAATTTTGCACTTATCCAGGTTGAAGTCGAACAGCCATCTTTCTAGCATTACAGTGTATCCAGGCCTCCCTGTAGTCTCTCGTAGTAATCATTGTACTTATCACTTCTCATTAACTTTGCATTATCTGAAAAGAAGGGATATAACTGATCTTATTTTAACTGTTAGGTCATTCACATACATCAGAATATAATGGCCTCGTGTAGTGTTATAAGTGGGGGCTGTTAGAGGACAAATAGTGTAAGGGAATACCCTCTATAGGGGTTAGGTTGGGCCCGATCCCCAGGGAACTAGTTTCCTGAATTTAGATAACAATAGACTGCATTCTTGGTGCAGATCGCCTAACCCTAGCCAAGGAGCGGGGATGATAACACTTCAGTTAATAACTTACACTATTTATTAAAGCTCAGACCCCGCAGGTAAGGTGACAATACTCTGCCACCTCTACTTTACGTTAACTCTCAGGCTCCACACAGGCAGGACACGAAACTCACATATTAGCAACAAGTGGTAAACTCTACGATTCCTTAAGCGACAATTTAACCTAACCTAACCTAACCTAACCTAACCTAACCTAACCTAACCTAACCTAACCTAACCTAACCTAACCTAACCTAACCTAACCTAACCTAACCTAACCTAACCTAACCTAACCTAACCTAACCTAACCTAAACCCTAACCTAACCTAACCTAACCTAACCTAACCTAACCTAACCTAACCTAACCTAACCTAACCTAACCTAAATAAGTAGTTGTATATCAGACATGTGCTCTCTGGTCAGTACCTGGGTCTAGTTATATGGTTCACCAGGTTATGACCAGGTTATGACCAGGTTATGACCAGGTTATGACCAGGTTATGACCAGGTTATGACCAGGTTATGACCAGGTTATGACCAGGTTATGACCAGGTTATGACCAGGTTATGACCAGGGTAACACAGACAAGATTTCACTTAGAACCGAAGAGCGGCACTTAAATTTCAGTGGTACTTGGTGATAAAGCTTGGGGACAAAAAAGTAGGAGAGGAGGAGGGGCGGCCACACCTACACGTCCAGACCGCCAGAGTTCCCGCCCAGAAGGACGTAGGAGCGCCGGCGAGACTGCGCACTGGGTGCTGCGCGGGAGAACTCTCCTCCGGTAAACACTCACTCAAACTTATAACCAATATTAAATTGCCACCACTCACTTCATAGTGTAAATGTAACAACGTAGCTTCACAATACACTACACAAAGTACCACCAGTGTGTCTAACTAGAGCGGAGCATCAAGCGGTCTTACGTCTGGCAGCGACTAACACAGTCAGCCATTAACAAATTAAGAAGTCAACCTGTCTATAATTATGTAAGACGATTAAACATTCCTTCTTAAGAAAATCCGTCTGATCCGCGACGAAGATTCGAATCTATGCGGTGGGATCATGCACACACCCCTAGTCAATCAGGCTACGACATGGTCAAAAGGACTGCAACCTGGAGTTCTACTGAACACAAGAGGGTTTCCTGAGGCTTCTACTGAAGCCGGCCCAGAATTTTCACACAAATCCCCCCCCCCCCCATGCACTATGGTGCTGACATCCAGGATTGTTCTACCTCTGATGCTCCTCTTTCATTACACAGAGAGTAACCACACTACGTGACAGACAGAGTGCAGGGGGGGGGGGGGGTGAGCGGGAGTGTGTGAAAATCCTGGTCCGGCTTCAGTGGAAGCTTCGGGAAACCCCGTGTGTGTTCAGTAGAACTCCAGGTTGCAATCCTTTTGACCATATCGTGACCTGATTGTCTGCGGAGTGTGCGTGGGAACACCCACCACATAGGTTCGAATCCTCACCACGGCTCCTAAGGATTTTTTTCAGATACATTACGTTAGTGTGATTACTCGCTGTGTATTCCTTCATAATCCAAGCCTATCTTAAGACTACAAGTTAAACAACATAATTCTCCTAGCATATTCACACAACATTTAAGGCCTATCACAATAACATATGACCTACAGAGGCTCCCTCACATCTCATTATAAACAAACGTCATACGATCCTGGATCCCATCTGCCACACTGGGGCCAAGGGTCACAACACTGGGGCCAGGGGTCACAACACTGGGGCTAGGGGTCACAACACTGGGGCCAGGGGTCACAACACTGGGGCCAGGGGTCACAACACTGGGGCCAGGGGTCACAACACTGGGGCCAGGGGTCACAACACTGGGGCCAGGGGTCACAACACTGGGGCCAGGGGTCACAACACTGGGGCCAGGGGTCACAACACTGGGGCCAGGGGTCACAACACTGGGGCCAGGGGTCACAACACTGGGGCCAGGGGTCACAACACTGGGGCCAGGGGTCACAACACTGGGGCCAGGGGTCACAACACTGGGGCCAGGGGTCACAACACTGGGGCCAGGGGTCACACTGGGGCCAGGGGTCACAACACTGGGGCCAGGGGTGGGGCCAGGGGTCACAACACTGGGGCCAGGGGTCACAACACTGGGGCCAGGGGTCACAACACCTGCAACACTGGGGCCAGGGGTCACAACATCTGCAACACTGGGGCCATGGGTCACAACACCTGCAACACTAGGGCCAGGGGTCACAACACCTGCAACACTGGGGCCAGGGGTCACAACACCTCACAACACTGGGGCCAGGGGTCACAACACTGGGGCCAGGGGTCACAACACTGGGGCCAGGGGTCACAACACTGGGGCCAGGGGTCACAACACTGGGGCCAGGGGTCACAACACTGGGGCCAGGGGGGGCCAGGGGTCACAACACTGGGGCCAGGGGTCACAACACTGGGGCCAGGGGGGGCCAGGGGTCACAACACTGGGGCCAGGGGTCACAACACTGGGGCCAGGGGTCACAACACCTGCAACACTGGGGCCAGGGGTCACAACACCTGCAACACTGGGGCCAGGGGTCACAACACCTGCAACACTGGGGCCAGGGGTCACAACACTGGGGCCAGGGGTCACAACACTGGGGCCAGGGGTCACAACACTGGGGCCAGGGGTCACAACACTGGGGCCAGGGTTCACAACACTGGGGCCAGGGTTCACAACACTGGGGCCAGGGGTCACAACACTGGGGCCAGGGGTCACAACACTGGGGCCAGGGGTCACAACACTGGGGCCAGGGGTCACAACACTGGGGCCAGGGGTCACAACACTGGGGCCAGGGGTCACAACATCTGCAACACTGGGGCCAGGGGTCACAACATCTGCAACACTGGGGCCAGGGGTCACAACACTGGGGCCAGGGGTCACAACACTGGGGCCAGGGTTCACAACACTGGGGCCAGGGTTCACAACACTAGGGCCAGGGGTCACAACACTGGGGCCAGGGTTCACAACACTGGGGCCAGGGTTCACAACACTAGGGCCAGGGGTCACAACACTGGGGCCAGGGGTCACAACACTGGGGCCAGGGGTCACAACACTGGGGCCAGGGTTCACAACACTAGGGCCAGGGGTCACAACACCTGCAACACTGGGGCCAGGGGTCACAACACCTGCAACACTAGGGCCAGGGGTCACAACACCTGCAACACTGGGGCCAGGGGTCACAACACCTGCAACACTAGGGCCAGGGGTCACAACACCTGCAACACTGGGGCCAGGGGTCACAACACCTGCAACACTGGGGCCAGGGGTCACAACACCTACAACACTGGAGCCAGGGGTCACAACACTGGGGCCAGGGGTCACTACACTGGGACCAGGGGTCACAACACCTGCAACACTGGGGCCAGGGGTCACAACACCTGCAACACTGGGGCCAGGGGTCACAACACCTGCAACACTGGGGCCAGGGGTCACAACACCTGCAACACTAGGGCCAGGGGTCACAACACTGGGGCCAGGGGTCACAACACTGGGGCCAGGGGTCACAACACTGGGGCCAGGGGTCACAACACTGGGGCCAGGGGTCACAACACTGGGGCCAGGGGTCACAACACTGGGGCCAGGGGTCACAACATCCACAACACTGGGGCCAGGGGTCACAACATCCACAACACTGGGGCCAGGGGTCACAACACTGGGGCCAGGGGTCACAACACTGGGGCCAGGGGTCACAACACTGGGGCCAGGGGTCACAACACTGGGGCCAGGGGTCACAACACCTGCAACACTGGGGCCAGGGGTCACAACATCTGCAACACTGGGGCCAGGGGTCACAACATCTGCAACACTGGGGCCAGGGGTCACAACATCTGCAACACTGGGGCCAGGGGTCACAACACCTGCAACACTGGGGCCAGGGGTCACAACACTGGGGCCAGGGGTCACAACACTGGGGCCAGGGGTCACAACACTTGCAACACTGGGGCCAGGGGTCACAACACTGGGGCCAGGGGTCACAACTTCTGCAACACTGGGGCCAGGGTCACAACATGTACCAGTCTCTTATGTAGTCTATCTGTGATCGCTTGGCACCACAATTTTTCCACTCACCATCAACCTCCGTTTCCCACCCAGTAAGCAGTCCTTCACCCATCAAAGAGAGTCAAAGGCCATTGCTCTAGCCAATAGCTAAGAGGCAGGGTCCAAGAGCTGGAGCTCAGTATCTACATATATAAGAGCCACAGAGTACTAGAACATAAGGAGGTAAAATAGCTCAAGTTCCGAGGAGAGAGAAGGGAGCATTGTTGCAGGTTCCCAGGATTGTACCACAGGCAAGAGAGTCCCAGGATCTCCACACAGTACTGTCCCACAAGAGATGGTAGGGACAGAGCTCAGCTGACGGACCTCTGTAACCTGCTGTTTCACGCTCAGCTGGCTTCCTTGAGGGAGGTTAAGATGGAAGCACCCTTGGGCATGAGTGATCACAGTGTATTGAACTTTGAGTACTTGGGAGAGCTAGGAATTATCTCCCCCAAAAATGAACTATGAAACAAAAGGCTGGCTTACCGAAAGGGAAACTATGAGGAGATGAGAAGTTTCCTAAAGGATATACCTTGGGACACAGACCTCAGAGCTAAGTCCGTACAAGATATGATGGACTATGTCACCCAAAAGTGTCAGGAGGCAGTAAACAGGTTTATCCCGGTCCAAAAGGGAAAATTCGAGAAGCAAAAGAAGAATCCATGGTATAATAGGGCATGTATGGAAGCATAGGAACTGAACAAAAGGGCGTGGAGGAACTTCCGGAATAACAGAACACCAAAAAGTAGAGAGAGATACCAGAGAACCAGGAATGAGTATGTCAGGGTGAGAAGAGAAGCAGAGAAAAACTATGAAAATGATATAGCCAGCAAAGCCAAGACCGAACCAAAGCTACTCCAAAGTCACATCAGGAGGAAAACAACAGTGAAAGAACAGGTAATGAAACTTAGAAAAGGCGAAGAAAGGTATACAGAGAAGAACAAGAGAGGTGTGTGAAGAACTCAACAAGAGGTCCCAGGAGGTCTTCACAACAGAACAAGGTGAGGTCACTGTGCTAGAAGAGGGGGGCAGTAAACCAGGCGGCCTTGGAAGGGTTCGAAATTACGACAGAGGAGGTCAAGAGACACCTGTTGGATCTGGATGTGAGAAAGGCTGCTGGTCCAGACGGGATCTCACCATGGATACTGAAAGAGTGTGCAGAGGCACTCTGCTTGCCACTCTCGATAGTGTATAGTAGGTCACTGGAGACGGGAAACCTACCAGAAATACGGACTGCTAATGTGGTCCCAATATACAAAAAGGGCGACAGGCAAGAGGCACTGAACTACAGGCCAGTGTCCTTAACTTGTATACCATGCAAGGTGATGGAGAAGATCATGAGAAAATACCTAGTAACACATCTGGAGAGAAGGGACTTGGTGACAAATCGCCAACATGGGTTCAGGGAGGGTAAATCTTGCCTGACTAGAATTCTACGACCAGGTGACAAAGATTAAGCAAGAAAGAGAAGGTTGGACGGACTGAATTTTTTTGGACTGTCGGAAAGCCTTTGACACAGTACCCCATAAGAGGCTGGTACATAAGCTGGAGAGACAGGCAGGAGTAACTGGTAAAGTGCTCCAGTGGATAAGGGAATACCTAAGCAATAGGAAGGAAAGAGTTACGGTGAGGGGTGAGACCTCAGATTGGCGTGAAGTCACCAGTAGAGTCCCACAGGGCTCTGTACTCGGTCCTATCCTGTTTCTGATATTTGTAAACGATCTCCTGGAGGGTATAGACTCATTCGTCTCAATGCTTGCAGACGATGCCAAAATTATAAGAAGGATTAAGACAGAGAAGGACTGCTTGAGGCTTCAAGAAGACCTAGACAAGCTGAAGGAATGGTCGAACAAATGGTTGTTAGAGTTTAACCCAAGCAAATGTATTGTAATGAAGATAGGTGTAGGGAGCAGGAGGCCAGTTACAAGGTATCATTTGGGAGATAAAATTCTTCAAGAGTCAGAGAGAGAGAAAGATCTGGGGAGTTAATATAACGCCAGACCTGTCCCCTGAAGCCCATATCAAGAGGATAACATCAGCGGCATATGCCAGGTTGGTTAACATAACAACGGCATTTAGACTCTTGTGTAAGGAATCATTCAGAACTTTGTATACCACCTATTTCAGACCAGTCCTGAAGTATGCAGCCCCAGAATGGAGTCCATATTTAGTCAAGGATAAGACTAAACTGGAAAAGGTTCAAAGGCTTGCTACCAGACTAGTACCCGAGCTGAGAGGTATGAGCTACGAGGAGAGACTACGGGAAATAATCCTGACGTCGCTGGAAAACAGAAGAGTTAGGGGGGACATGATCACCACGTAGAAGATTCTCAGAAGAATTGACAGGGTAGATAAAGACAGGCTGTTTAACACAAGGGGCACACGCACTAGGGGACACAGGTGGAAACTGAGTGCCCAAATGAGCCACAGAGATATTAGAAAGAACTTTTTTAGTGTCAGAGTGGTTGACAAATGGAATGCATTAGGAAGTGATGTGGTGGAGGCTGACTCCATACACAATTTCAAGTGTAGATATGATAGAGCCCAATAGGCTCAGGAACCTGTACACCAGTTGATTGACGGTTAAGAGGCGGGACCAAAGAGCCAGAGCTCAACCCCCGCAAACACAACTAGGTGAGTACAACTAGGTGAGTACGCACACACACACACACACACACGCACGCACGCACACACACACACACACACACACACACACACACACACACACACGCACACACACACACACACACACACACACAGAACTAAGAGGCATGAGTTATGAGGAAAGGCTGCGGGAAATGCACCTCACGACACTGGAAGACAGAAGAGTAAGGGGGGACATGATCACAACCTACAAAATCCTCAGGGGAATCGACCGGGTAAACAAGGACGAACTTTTCAACACTGGTGGGACGCGAACAAGGGGACACAGGTGGAAGCTGAGTACCCAAATGAGCCACAGAGACGTTAGAAAGAACTTTTTCAGTGTCAGAGTAGTTAGCAAATGGAATGCATTAGGAAGTGATGTGGTGGAGGCTGACTCCATTCACAGTTTCAAATGTAGATATGATAGAGCCCAATAGGCTCAGGAATCTGTACACCAGTTGATTGACGGTTGAGAGGCGGGACCAAAGAGCCAGAGCTCAACCCCCGCAAACACAACTAGGTGAGTACAACTAGGTGAGTACGCACACACACACACACGCACACACACACACACACACACACACACACACACACACACACACACACACACACACACACACACACACACACACACACACACACACACACACACACACACACACACACACACACACACACACACACACACACACACACACACACACACACACACACACACACACACACACACACGGCCTTGCCTAAGCCGATTGGATTCAGTCACGCCTGTGAAAAAGATCGCAATTCGCGCCGGATTAAGCCAGGAGGCGGAGGTGAAGCTTGGTGAAATATATTCCCGACTGCTAATGCCCGAGACACATTGATAATTTCATAGAGGAAGGAGCGAGGAGAGGAAGAGGAAGGGGGGGAGGGGGCTGGGGGAGAGGGAAGCGATGACAGGGAGTGGGGGGACAGAGAGGGGGGGGGGGACAGAGAGGGGGGACAAAGGGGGAGGGACATGACAAGACAAGCTAGAGACATGAGAGACAGGTATGGTGCTGGTGGTAGTATCAGAACTGGTTACATATAAACGTCTTATTAATCGTTCGTCAAGGAAAAGTTTCAGGTCGAAACTCAGCCAATTTATTGAACACACAGAATTAAATTAGAAAAAAAACATCTGACACGAACATCTGCCTCAAGACAATGAGTAATAATAAACTGAGTGTGAATAATGGGACAAAGGCGCAATGTTCCGGGTGCTCGGCTATCTTGACGTGATAGCCAAGACACAGTGTCTAGGATATCACCTCAAGACACTACACCCTCGGGTACCCGGTGGTGCCCGGGGTTTGTCCTGCAGGGGCCGCACCATGGAGGCTGACCCCCCTACTCCATGGTGGCTCTAAATAATAACATTTCAAGGAATTAGCCCCATTCATCACTCAGGGGTCGGTGTCCCTCCCTAACCCCTCACCAGTCACCCTGCAAAGTTGGCTTAAGCTTACCCTAAGATAGATAGATCAATCTCTGTAATAGATATAGATAAAGGATTATTATCACCAACGAGCAATAAACAGTTTGCAATCAAGTAATAACGTGCTTGTCTTGGAAGCTAGACGTAGATATATAAGAATACTTAGCAAGAGGGTAAATATAAAAATGTTGTGGATTCCTTCTCACATTGGCATGCAGGAAGATGACAAAGTTGACGCCCTTGCTAAGGCTGCGGTAAATAAAGACAGTATTGAACGGAATCTTGAGTTATCAAATAGGTCCCTTAAAAGTGTCATTAGACGAGAACTCCTGGATGGATTTGAAGAAAGTAGAACAGTGCAAACTGGAACTAGCAGGTCCATTGTTAATCACAATGAAATGTGTGAAGTAAAACATGTGTATGGGGCAAGTAACAAAGTCAGTAGACTAACAGATGTTGTCACAGCTCGTATAAGACTTGGCTACAAGTATCTCTGGCAGTTCGGCTTGTATAGGGATCTAGATGAAGTAAAGTGTAAAGTGTGTGGACATAGGCAGGGACACACACTCGAACACTATATCTTGGATTGTAGTAAAATTGAGCCTTTTAGAGATAAATCTAAGCTCACTCTGTATGATATGGCAACCTATCTTATTACCATGGATAAATTACCTGAAATCCTTGCACTGTATCCATATTTCGCTTCCAGTAGATGAACGACATATGAGATTCAGAAACAAGTAGTGTATTGTGAGGACTAATAATAAACAGAAGCTCCCCTATGACTCTGTAATATCCCCATTGGCCAAACTATTATGTATTAACGACAAGACCTACCATTAATGTATGATGACTTACTGTAAATATGTAGCTCTTGTAATAGCACTTTCTCTGTAACTAGCTGACATTGTAACTATAAGGTGTGAAGGATTGAAGAAATTGTTTATGTAATAATCTAAGATGAGGTCTGATAAAGACCTTTTGTGCCCTCTGTAATGCTTTTGCGCTACCGCTCACAGGATGAGTATGGGGTGCACAATAAACTACCGCTCACAGGATGAGTATGGGGTGCACAATAAACTACCGCTCACAGGATGAGTATGGGGTGCACAATAAACTACCGCTCACAGGATGAGTATGGGGTGCACAATAAACTACCGCTCACAGGATGAGTATGGGGTGCACAATAAACTACCGCTCACAGGATGAGTATGGGGTGCACAATAAACTACCGCTCACAGGATGAGTATGGGGTGCACAATAAACTACCGCTCACAGGATGAGTATGGGGTGCACAATAAACTACCGCTCACAGGATGAGTATGGGGTGCACAATAAACTACCGCTCACAGGATGAGTATGGGGTGCACAATAAACTACCGCTCACAGGATGAGTATGGGGTGCACAATAAACTACCGCTCACAGGAGGAGTATGGGGTGCACAATAAACTACCGCTCACAGGAGGAGTATGGGGTGCACAATAAACTACCGCTCACAGGATGAGTATGGGGTGCACAATAAACTACCGCTCACAGGATGAGTATGGGGTGCACAATAAACTACCGCTCACAGGGTGAGTATGGGGTGCACAATAAACTACCGCTCACAGGATGAGTATGGGGTGCACAATAAACTACCGCTCACAGGAGGAGTATGGGGTGCACAATAAACTACCGCTCACAGGATGAGTATGGGGTGCACAATAAACTACCGCTCACAGGAGGAGTATGGGGTGCACAATAAACTACCGCTCACAGGAGGAGTATGGGGTGCACAATAAACTACCGCTCACAGGAGGAGTATGGGGTGCACAATAAACTACCGCTCACAGGAGGAGTATGGGGTGCACAATAAACTACCGCTCACAGGAGGAGTATGGGGTGCACAATAAACTACCGCTCACAGGAGGAGTATGGGGTGCACAATAAACTACCGCTCACAGGAGGAGTATGGGGTGCACAATAAACTACCGCTCACAGGAGGAGTATGGGGTGCACAATAAACTACCGCTCACAGGGTGAGTATGGGGTGCACAATAAACTACCGCTCACAGGGTGAGTATGGGGTGCACAATAAACTACCGCTCACAGGGTGAGTATGGGGTGCACAATAAACTACCGCTCACAGGAGGAGAATGGGGTGCACAATAAACTACCGCTCACAGGAGGAGTATGGGGTGCACAATAAACTACCGCTCACAGGAGGAGTATGGGGTGCACAATAAACTACCGCTCACAGGAGGAGTATGGGGTGCACAGTAAACTACCGCTCACAGGAGGAGTATGGGGTGCACAATAAACTACCGCTCACAGGAGTGAGTATGGGGTGCACAATAAACTACCGCTCACAGGAGGAGTATGAGTATGGGGTGCACAATAAACTACCGCTCACAGGAGGAGTATGGGGTGCACAATAAACTACCGCTCACAGGAGGAGTATGGGGTGCACAATAAACTACCGCTCACAGGAGGAGTATGGGGTGCACAATAAACTACCGCTCACAGGAGGAGTATGGGGTGCACAATAAACTACCGCTCACAGGAGGAGTATGGGGTGCACAATAAACTACCGCTCACAGGAGGAGTATGGGGTGCACAATAAACTACCGCTCACAGGAGGAGTATGGGGTGCACAATAAACTACCGCTCACAGGAGGAGTATGGGGTGCACAATAAACTACCGCTCACAGGAGGAGTATGGGGTGCACAATAAACTACCGCTCACAGGAGGAGTATGGGGTGCACAATAAACTACCGCTCACAGGAGGAGTATGGGGTGCACAATAAACTACCGCTCACAGGAGGAGTATGGGGTGCACAATAAACTACCGCTCACAGGAGGAGTATGGGGTGCACAATAAACTACCGCTCACAGGAGGAGTATGGGGTGCACAATAAACTACCGCTCACAGGAGGAGTATGGGGTGCACAATAAACTACCGCTCACAGGAGGAGTATGGGGTGCACAATAAACTAGCGCTCACAGGAGGAGTATGGGGTGCACAATAAACTAGCGCTCACAGGAGGAGTATGGGGTGCACAATAAACTACCGCTCACAGGAGGAGTATGGGGTGCACAATAAACTAGCGCTCACAGGAGGAGTATGGGGTGCACAATAAACTACCGCTCACAGGAGGAGTATGGGGTGCACAATAAACTACCGCTCACAGGAGGAGTATGGGGTGCACAATAAACTAGCGCTCACAGGAGGAGTATGGGGTGCACAATAAACTAGCGCTCACAGGAGGAGTATGGGGTGCACAATAAACTAGCGCTCACAGGAGGAGTATGGGGTGCACAATAAACTAGCGCTCACAGGAGGAGTATGGGGTGCACAATAAACTACCGCTCACAGGAGGAGTATGGGGTGCACAATAAACTACCGCTCACAGGAGGAGTATGGGGTGCACAATAAACTACCGCTCACAGGAGGAGTATGGGGTGCACAATAAACTACCGCTCACAGGAGGAGTATGGGGTGCACAATAAACTACCGCTCACAGGGTGAGTATGGGGTGCACAATAAACTACCGCTCACAGGGTGAGTATGGGGTGCACAATAAACTACCGCTCACAGGGTGAGTATGGGGTGCACAATAAACTACCGCTCACAGGAGGAGTATGGGGTGCACAATAAACTACCGCTCACAGGAGGAGTATGGGGTGCACAATAAACTAGCGCTCACAGGAGGAGTATGGGGTGCACAATAAACTACCGCTCACAGGCGAGTATGGGGTGCACAATAATACCACATCCAGCGATCTTTTCAGACCTACTAATGAGTCCAGAGGTATACCATGAGTCCAGAGGTATACCATAAGTCCAGAGGTATACCACGAGTCCAGAGGTATACCATGAGTCCAGAGGTATACCATAAGTCCAGAGGTATACCATGAGTCCAGAGGTATACCATGAGTCCAGAGGTATACCACGAGTCCAGAGGTATACCACGAGTCCAGAGGTATACCATGAGTCCAGAGGTATACCACGAGTCCAGAGGTATACCATGAGTCCAGAGGTATACCACGAGTCCAGAGGTATACCACGAGTCCAGAGGTATACCACGAGTCCAGAGGTATACCACGAGTCCAGAGGTATACCATGAGTCCAGAGGTATACCACGAGTCCAGAGGTATACCACGAGTCCAGAGGTATACCATGAGTCCAGAGGTATACCACGAGTCCAGAGGTATACCACGAGTCCAGAGGTATACCACGAGTCCAGAGGTATACCACGAGTCCAGAGGTATACCACGAGTCCAGAGGTATACCATGAGTCCAGAGGTATACCACGAGTCCAGAGGTATACCACGAGTCCAGAGGTATACCACGAGTCCAGAGGTATACCACGAGTCCAGAGGTATACCATGAGTCCAGAGGTATACCACGAGTCCAGAGGTATACCATAAGTCCAGAGGTATACCATGAGTCCAGAGGTATACCATGAGTCCAGAGGTATACCACGAGTCCAGAGGTATACCATAAGTCCAGAGGTATACCATGAGTCCAGAGGTATACCATGAGTCCAGAGGTATACCATCAGTCCAGAGGTATACCATAAGTCCAGAGGTATACCATGAGTCCAGAGGTATACCATAAGTCCAGAGGTATACCACGAGTCCAGAGGTATACCATAAGTCCAGAGGTATACCACGAGTCCAGAGGTATACCACGAGTCCAGAGGTATACCATGAGTCCAGAGGTATACCATAAGTCCAGAGGTATACCATGAGTCCA
>NC_059587.1:23238961-23291895 GCF_020424385.1 Procambarus clarkii
ATAACGTCTACCAGCTTCGCTCCCCAGGTTTCCTCCCCACCATGGGGATTCCTCGTTTCCCAATCTATCTCTCCGTGATTTAGGTCCCCCATGACCAGCAGCTTCGCTCTCATTCTATGCGCTATAGTTGCTGCCCTCTGCAGTTCATCTATACATGTCTTGTTGCTGTCCGCGTACTCCTGCCTGGGCCTTCTACTGTTTGGTGGGGGATTGTAGAGTATCAAGATTACAATCTTCTTCCCATCCACTGTCAGAGTTCCATGTATGAAGCTCGTGCTTTCATTGGTACCCGGATTTTCCAGCTCATCAAACTTCCATTTCCGCTTTATTAGTAGTGCCACTCCTCCTCCCTGTCTCTGTGTCCTTTCTTTTCTTATCACCTGGTACCCCTCTGGAAAGATTGCATCCGAGATCATGCCATTTATTTTAGTTTCCACTATTGCCACTATGTCTGGGTCTGCCTCACTAACTCTTTCTTTTATCTCTTCTGTTTTATTGGCTACCCCATCAGCATTGGTGTACCAAACCTTGAGACTCTTCTTGGAAACTCGGGTGTCAGAGTTCCCCTTTTCACCGGGGGTCTGGGGAGAACTGGGGGGTGTCTGGGGGGCGAGTGGGGGCTGTGGGGGTGAATGGGGGGGGTGCTAGGGGGGTGCCTGGGAGTGCCTGGTAGGCGAATGGGGTCTGGGCATTTAGTGGGGTAGGAAGGGCATAAGGGGTCTGAAAAGCATAGGGGGGTTGAGAAATAGAGTGAGACTAAGAGTCAGATAGAGGTTGAGAGGTTGGGGGGGAAAGGGATTTGAGGGCAGAGGGCTGAGAGGAGAATGGAGCATGGGTGCTGGGAGTGGAAGAGAGGGTTTATTAGTTAGGGGGGAATGTGTGTGTGTGTGTGTGTGTGTGTGTGTGTGTGTGTGTGTGTGTGTGTGTGTGTGATTTTGTACAAAGTGGACAAGTAGGATGGGAAGAAATGGGAAAGGGGGCTACCTGAGGGACAGGTACAAAGTGCCACACTCAAAAGGTTTCGAGCTGGAGGAGTGTAACAAGTTGGGGGGTCCCCAAGGTGTGATCTTGGGACCACCACCATTCACACAAGTTAAGTCCCTACTACAACTTGTGACCTAATTAATGTAAATGATCTAGTTAGATTATTGATGATCTAGGTGAGTGTTAGTACGTGTCAATGTTCCCTGACGACGCACAACTGACGAGGAATGAAAAACTGCAGAAAGTATAAAATACCTGGAACATACCTGGAGAGGGTTCCACGAGTTCTACTCCCCGAGAAGTACACCTGTTGGATCAAGTTATCGCTCAACTTGCTATAACTTGTCCAAAACGTCCAATCTACGAGAGCAGTTGTCTCTCCCAAGTGCTAAAAGAAATTAAGGAGTTGAATGCTAAGCTTGCAATTAGGATAGCCAGAGATCCCCATTACAATGATATTGCTAAGAAAAAACTGAGCTCTGTACTACATTCAGGGGGAAACAGGAGAAGCAAAAAATGGCATCACAGATCAGTCTGCTACCTGGAAGAGCTTCACCTGCTTGAGCAAGCCCGTGAGCTCCTGCCTGTAGAGAGGTTACCGCCCTGGGAGGATGACTCATGCAAGATTATCATCAATGAAATGGCAACGAAAAAAATCTCACATGTTACCACAATAAATGAGGCACAAGTATCTCGAGGAAATTTATAAAGAAGCCGGAAATGAACTAGATCAAATCTACACTGACGGGTCATCTAATCCTGTCAATGGCAGGGCTGGTGCAGCATACACGGTAATCAAGGATAATACTTTCCAACGCAGAAATGAAGAAAAAGCGCGTGTTGAGAACTATGCCTCTTCAACGCAAGCACAGCTAACTGCCATTGTTATGGCGTTAAGGTTTTTTGAACGGAACACTAATGGCGCAGTGATTTGCACCGATTCAAAAACAGTACTGCAAAGCCTAAGTAAAAATCGGGCAGGAAATCTTGCAATAGTCGCTGAAATTAAGAGAGCTGTGAGAGTACTTACCAATCAGGGAAGAGTCGTCAAGTTTCTGTGGATCCCCTCCCATGTTGGAATATGTGGGAATGAACGAGCAGATGTGCTGGCTGCTGAAGGCGCTGAAGGAGACCATATTGAATACTTCATACCCAAGACTCTACTACAAATTAGAGGTATTGTCAGCCAACATCACCGTGACAAGGTAACTGAGGAAAGGAGGATAGAAGCACAAGCCAGTGAATCTGTACGATGGTACAACATGGTTGCAGCTGGCAATCCCAATCATTATGGCCGAAGAGGAGGAGGACGAGGGAGAGAATCAGTAATAGCGAGAATCCGTCTTGGATACAAATATCCATGGAGATACGGAATGGAAACAACAATTGGTCAGCGGAGTTGCAGGATCTGTGATGAGAGTGACGGACACCGCCTTGACCACTATCTACGTGAATGTGAACAACTGAGAGACATTAGGAATATGTGTAGAATAATAAACCCCACATTGTTTGAGTTAGGAAAACACTATTTGTCAAATATTAATACTGTTCTTAAAAGATTTCCCCATTTTGCACCTGCAAGATAACGTAAGCTTTTAAGGGTTGACAGATGTTAATCTTCTTGTTTGAGGAGCTGTTCACTTGAGACAGTTAAGCAAGTCCCAGCTGTGTCTGGGTACAAGTGACAGGATGAACAACCCAGCGGGTTTTCTTCCTATTGGGGAATGTTGTACATTCTGCTATGGCGGTGTGTCCACTCACAGGATGAGTGACGCTGCCCAATACTGTCACTATGGCGGTGTGTTCACTCACAGGATGAGTGACGCTGCCCAATACTGTCAATATGGCGGTGTGTCCACTCACAGGATGAGTAACGCTGCCCAATACTATCACTATGGCGGTGTGTCCACTCACAGGATGAGTGGCGCTGCCCAATACTGTCACTATGGCGGTGTGTCCACTCACAGGATGAGTGACGCTGCCCAATACTGTCACTATGGCGGTGTGTCCACTCACAGGATGAGTGGCGCTGCCCAATACTGTCACTATGGCGGTGTGTCCACTCACAAGATGAGTGACGCTGCCCAATACTGTCACTATGGCGGTACTGTGTCCACTCACAGGATGAGTGACGCTGCCCAATACTGTCACTATGGCAGTACTGTGTCCACTCACAGGATGAGTGACGCTGCCCAATACTGTCACTATGGCGGTGTGTCCACTCACAGGATGAGTGACGCTGCCCAATACTGTCACTATGGCGGTGTGTCCACTCACAGGATGAGTGACGCTGCCCAATACTGTCACTATGGCGGTGTGTTCACTCACAGGATGAGTGACGCTGCCCAATACTGTCACTATGGCGGTGTGTTCACTCACAGGATGAGTGACGCTGCCCAATACTGTCACTATGGCGGTGTGTCCACTCACAGGATGAGTGGCGCTGCCCAATACTGTCACTATGGCGGTGTGTCCACTCACAGGATGAGTGGCGCTGCCCAATACTGTCACTATGGCGGTGTGTCTACTCACAGGATGAGTGGCGCTGCCCAATACTGTCACTATGGCGGTGTGTCCACTCACAGGATGAGTGGCGCTGCCCAATAAACTTGCCCCTCGGGGCAAAATAAAAACAATATTAGTCCAAACTGGAGTATGCGGCCCCAGGATGAAATCTACACCTAGTTAATTTCAATAAAATAACCAAAATTAACAAAATACTGATGTTAGCAACAAGATTTGTGCTTAAGCAAAGAGTTGTTAAGGGAAATGAATCAAACAGTCTTGGAAGAAGAAAGAAAAAGAGGAGACATAATCTCACCATACATGATACTGAGGGGGGATTAGACAAGGTCGACAAGGACAGCCGCATAAAATTCATGGAAAATTGAATGAGTTAAAGAAATGTTATGAATTACTCGCTTACATACGGGTAGTTAACACATGGAAAACCTTGAAGTTGTGAAATCCGCCACAACATAATGGCCTCATTCCACGAAGAATTTGAAAGAGAGAATATTTAAATTATAACGCAACGGGAACAGCAAGGCTAGTTGGCGGGGCTCCAGGGGCTAGATCTCACCTCCCCGCTGCCACTGATAGGTAAGGCTGAGCAGGTTAGTGTTAAGCCTTGAGTGTGGCTGCATATGTTAGTGTCCAGCACCTTTGAAGTCAGTTGTAAGTGTCGACAGAGTGTATAAGTGTGTTGTTGGTGTATATAAGTACGTCTGTGTCTGGGTTGTGCACTATAGCGAGGCTGAAGCAAGTAGGCCTGGCAGACTTGGGGCATGTACCACTCAGGCTGGCAGACTGTGGGCATGTACCACTCAGGCTGGCAGACTGTGGGCATGTACCACTCAGGCTGGCAGACTTTGGGCATGTACCACTCAGGCTGGCAGACTGTGGGCATGTACCACTCAGGCTGGCAGACTTGGGGCATGTACCACTCAGGCTGGCAGACTTGGGGCATGTACCACTCAGGCTGGCAGACTGTGGGCATGTACCACTCAGGCTGGCAGACTGTGGGCATGTACCACTCAGGCTGGCAGACTGTGGGCATGTACCACTCAGGCTGGCAGACTTGGGGCATGTACCACTCAGGCTGGCAGACTGTGGGCATGTACCACTCAGGCTGGCAGACTTGGGGCATGTACCACTCAGGCTGGCAGACTTGGGGCATGTACCACTCAGGCTGGCAGACTTGGGGCATGTACCACTCAGGCTGGCAGACTTGGGGCATGTACCACTCAGGCTGGCAGACTGTGGGCATGTACCACTCAGGCTGGCAGACTGTGGGCATGTACCACTCAGGCTGGCAGACTTGGGGCATGTACCACTCAGGCTGGCAGACTTTGGGCATGTACCACTCAGGCTGGCAGACTTGGGGCATGTACCACTCAGGCTGGCAGACTGTGGGCATGTACCACTCAGGCTGGCAGACTGTGGGCATGTACCACTCAGGCTGGCAGACTTGGGGCATGTACCACTCAGGCTGGCAGACTGTGGGCATGTACCACTCAGGCTGGCAGACTTTGGGCATGTACCACTCAGGCTGGCAGACTTGGGGCATGTACCACTCAGGCTGGCAGACTTGGGGCATGTACCACTCAGGCTGGCAGACTTGGGGCATGTCCCACTCAGGCTGGCAGACTTGGGGCATGTACCACTCAGGCTGGCAGACTTGGGGCATGTACCACTCAGGCTGGCAGACTGTGGGCATGTACCACTCAGGCTGGCAGACTGTGGGCATGTACCACTCAGGCTGGCAGACTGTGGGCATGTACCACTCAGGCTGGCAGACTTTGGGCATGTACCACTCAGGCTGGCAGACTTTGGGCATGTACCACTCAGGCTGGCAGACTTGGGGCATGTACCACTCAGGTTTATACTCTTAATTAAACTTTTGATTTCTCTTAATCTCTATAAGTCTTTAAGAATTCTCTTTTCTAAGAATTTCTAATTCTCTTAATCTCTAAGAATTCTCTTTTCTCTATAGTTGTATTTTACTGTTAGAGTCGTAATATTTTATTTTTATTTGTCATGTTAGTTTTAAAATATTTGTCTGTTATTTTGTTTGTGTTGTTTTGCTGGACTGGCAAGTCTGTGTGCTGTCGGGATTTGAATTTTCACAAATAGTGTACTTTGTTGCAGATCATTTATGACTGTGTTCTTACCGACCGGCCGACCGGACAGGAGCCGGTCGGCCGAGCGGACAGCACGCTGGACTTGTGATCCTGTGGTCCTGGGTTCGATCCCAGGCGCCGGCGAGAAACAATGGGCAGAGTTTCTTTCACCCTATGCCCCTGTTACCTAGCAGTAAAATAGGTACCTGGGTGTTAGTCAGCTGTCACGGGCTGCTTCCTGGGGGTGAAGACCTGGTCGAGGACTGGGCCGCGGGACACTAAAAATCCCCGTAATCATCTCAAGATAACCTCAAGATTACCTGTAATTTTTGCTACCAATTCTTCTGTATGTTAGATTTAGTTAGATTAGTTTCTTATAATTAAGACACTGGCATATTTTTAGTTTTAAATTTTGTTCGTGGTATTGTAGACAAGTTAGGACAAGCCAAAATCAGGCTTAATTGACATACACCTGATTGTTGCCCTAATTTAAGGGAGAGAGAGTTATAACACGCGGAGAACCTTCACCCATGACACCCATGACTTGCCAGGAGTTCACAGCCAACGGGAAGCCTCCTCGAGAGGTCAGCCCAGGTGACCTCGGATCTTCTTGCAGAGTCATTGAAGCAAAGACTAATTAGTTAGGTTTGCAAACATTTTTAGTCTAAACATTCCTGGCTATGTTGAATCAGCTGGGAACAGACCACCCCACAACTCTCACACGAGGTTTGCAACCCCCCCCCACCCCCTCTCTGATGCTGGGGGTGGCAATGGGGCGTATAAAGTGCCAGTAGGTAGATGACTGAAGAGAGAGTGCCTCAAAGGAAGAAGAGCGGGTTACAGGACATTGCACAGCCAGGAGAGAGATAGTGAATCCACCGTGGACAAATTAGTCTTCCTAAGATGATGCATATGTCTCTGATATAGATATTTATGTCAAAATTTCCTTGCCCATTGCCAGTGTATTGGGAGTTATCTGTGGTGAATATCATAATTATGACTTAATGAGGCCTGGTCGACGACCGGGCCGCGGGGACGTTAAGCCCCGGAAGCACCTCAAGGTAACCTCAAGGTAATCAACTCTTATTATATTGACATCCTTATGTGAGAATTGGTTTCCCTTCTGTCACCTCCCGTGTGTGCCACCAAGGCCACTGAACCTCCCTAACACTCTCGAACCAGAATGTTTTAACATCATTGTCAGCAAGTCAACAAGAAAACATACTTCTCAATTCAGCATTGGTTCGTGTCACAGTGCTGTGTATGTTTCATGGTCGTATGAAGACAGGGTGACAGGATGGTGGTAGCATTAGTTAATAAGTTTTCTGTTTAGCATTTTCTTGAAAACGTACCATTGGTTCAGAGTGTAAACCTTCAGTGTTATATAATCGTTCTGGTCATATTATTTTGAATATTTTATCTTTGTGTTATCAAATACTAGTGTTCCTGCTCAACACTCATCTCAACACCACTATCCCTCACCTCAATACTACTATCCCTCACCTCTACACCACTATCCCTCACCTCAACACCACTATCCCTCACACCAACACCACTATCCCTCACCTCAACACCACTATCCCTCACCACAACACCACTATCCCTCACCTCAACACCACTATCCCTCACCACAACACCACTATCCCTCACCTCTACACCACTATCCCTCACCTCAACACCACTATCCCTCACCTCTACACCACTATCCCTCACCTCAACACCACTATCCCTCACCTCAACACCACTATCCCTCACCACAACACCACTATCCCTCACCTCTACACCACTATCCCTCACCACAACACCACTATCCCTCACATCAACACCACTATCCCTCACACCAACACCACTATCCCCTCACCACAACACCACTATCCCTTACCACAACACCACTATCCCTCACCATAACACCACTATCCCTCACCACAACACCACTATCCCTCACCTCAACACCACTATCCCTCACCTCAACACCACTATCCCCCCACACCAACACCACTATCCCCCACATCAACACCACTATCCCTCACACCAACACCACTATTCCTCACCCCAAAACCACTATCCCTCACCTCAGCACCACTATCCCTCACATCAACACCACTATCCCTCACACCAACACCACTATCCCCCCACACCAACACCAGTATCCCCCCACACCAACACCACTATCCCTCACACCAACACCACTATCCCTCACACCAACACCACTATCCCCCCACACCAACACCACTATCCCTCACACCAACACCACTATCCCCCCACACCAACACCACTATCCCCCCACACCAACACCACTATCCCTCACACCAACACCACTATCCCTCACACCAACACCACTATCCCTCACACCAACACCACTATCCCTCACATCAACACCACTATCCCTCACATCAACATCACTATCCCTCACACCAACACCACTATCCCTCACACCAACACCACTATCCCTCACATCAACACCACTATCCCTCACATCAACATCACTATCCCTCACATCAACACCACTATCCCTCACCCCAACACCACTATCCCTCACCTCAGCATCACTATCCCTCACATCAACACCACTATCCCTCACCCCAACACCACTATCCCTCACCTCAGCATCACTATCCCTCACATCAACACGAATAACCCTCACCACAACACCACTATCCCTCACATCAACACCACTATCCCTCACCCCAATACCACTATCCCTCACATCAACACCACTATCCCTCACATCAACACCACTATCCCTCACATCAACACCACTATCCCTCACCTCAACACCACTATCCCTCACATCAACACCACTATCCCTAACATCAACACCACTATCCCCCACATCAACACCACTATCCCTCACATCAACACCACTATCCCTCACATCAACACCACTATCCCTCACATCAACACCACTATCCCTCACCTCAACACCACTATCCCTCACATCAACACCACTATCCCTAACATCAACACCACTATCCCCCACATCAACACCACTATCCCTAACATCAACACCACTATCCCCTACATCAACACCACTATCCCTCACATCAACACCACTATCCCCCACATCAACATCTCTATCCCTCACATCAACACCACTATCCCCCACATCAACACCTCTATCCCTCACATCAACACCACTATCCCCCACATCAACACCTCTATCCATCACATCAACACCACTATCCCCCACATCAACAACTCTATCCCTCACATCAACACCACTATCCCTAACAACAACACCACTATCCCCCACATCAACACCACTATCCCTCACATCAACACCACTATCCCCCACATCAACATCTCTATCCCTCACATCAACACCACTATCCCCCACATCAACACCTCTATCCCTCACATCAACACCACTATCCCCCACATCAACACCTCTATCCCTCACATCAACACCACTATCCCCCACATCAACACCTCTATCCCTCACATCAACACCACTATCCCCCACATCAACACCACTATCCCTCACATCAACACCACTATCCCTCACATCAACACCACTATCCCTCACATCAACACCACTATCCCTCACATCAACACCACTATCCCTCACATCAACACCACTATCCCTCACATCAACACCGCTATCCCCCACACCAACACCACTATCCCTCACACCAACACCACTATCCCCCACATCAACCCCTCTATCCCTCACATCTACACCACTATCCCCCACATCAACACCTCTATCCCTCACATCAACACCACTATCCCCCACATCAACACCTCTATCCCTCACATCAACACCAGTATCCCCCACATCAACACCACTATCCCACACATCAACACCACTATCCCCCACATCAACACCACTATCCCTCACATCAACACCACTATCCCTCACATCAACACCACTATCCCTCACCTCAACACCACTATCCCTCACCTCAACACCACTATCCCTCACACCAACACCACTATCCCCCAAATCAACACCACTATTCCTCACATCAACACCACTATCCCTCACACCAACACCACTATCCCTTACCTCAACACCACTATCCCTCACACCAACACCACTATCCCCCAAATCAACACCACTATTCCTCACATCAACACCACTATCCCCCACACCAACACCACTATCCCTCACACCAACACCACTATCCCCCAAATCAACACCACTATTCCTCACATCAACACCACTAACCCTCACCTTAACACCACTATCCCTCACCTCAACACCACTATCCCTCACCCCAACACCACTATCCCTCACCACAACACCACTATCCCTCACCTCAACACCACTATCCCTCACCTCAACACCACTATCCCTCACCTCAACACCACTATCCCTCACCACAACACCACTATCCCTCACCTCAACACCACTATCCCTCACCTCAACACCACTATCCCTCACCTTAACAAGTTCCTCCTCACAAACTCACAGAAAACGAGATGACAACATTAATCAGCTGAGCAATGTAAACACAGTTTATCACCTGGTGACCGGGCCAGCCTATATATAGCGCCCCGGCACTCAGCCAGCCCAGCCCATCCTCCTGCTTGCATAGTATGTTTTGTAACTATGTGAGCCTGCCTGATACACCACCAGTCAGCCTGCCTGATACACCACCAGTCAGCCTGCCTGATACACCACCAGTCAGCCTGCCTGATACACCACCAGCCAGCCTGCCTGATACACCACCAGTCAGCCTGCCTGATACACCACCAGTCAGCCTGCCTGATACACCACCAGTCAGCCTGCCTGATACACCACCAGTCAGCCTGCCTGATACACCACCAGTCAGCCTGCCTGATACACCACCAGTCAGCTTGCCTGATACACCACCAGCCAGCCTGCCTGATACACCACCAGCCAGCCTGCCTGATACACCACCAGCCAGCCTGCCTGATACACCACCAGCCTGCCTGATACATGACCAGTCAGCCTGCCTGATACATCACCAGTCAGCCTGCCTGATACACCACCAGTCAGCCTGCCTGATACACCACCAGCCAGCCAGCCTGATACACCACCAGCCAGCCTGCCTGATACACCACCAGTCAGCCTGCCTGACACATCACCAGTCAGCCTGCCTGATACACCACCAGTCAGCCTACCTGATACACCACCAGTCAGCCTGCCTGATACACCACCAGCCAGCCAGCCTGATACACCACTAGTGAGCCTGCCTGATACACCACCAGCCTGCCTGATACACCACCAGTCAGCCAGCCTGATACACCACCAGTCAGCCTGCCTGATACACCACCAGTCAGCCTGCCTGATACACCACCAGTCAGCCTGCCTGATACACCACCAGTCAGCCTGCCTGATACACCACCAGTCAGCCTGCCTGATACACCACCAGTCAGCCTGCCTGATACACCACCAGTCAGCCTGCCTGATACGCCACCAGCCAGCCTGCCTGATACACCACCAGTCAGCCTGATACACCACCAGTCAGCCTGCCTGATACATCACCAGTCAGCCTGCCTGATACACCACCAGTCAGCCTGATACACCACCAGTCAGCCTGCCTGATACATCACCAGTCAGCCTGCCTGATACACCACCAGTCAGCCTGCCTGATACACCACCAGTCAGCCTGCCTGATACACCACCAGTCAGCCTGCTTGATACACCACCAGTCAGCCTGCCTGATACACCACCAGTCAGCCTGCCTGATACACCACCAGTCAGCCTGCCTGATACACCACCAGCCTGCCTGATACACCACCAGTCAGCCTGCCTGATACACCACCAGTGAGCCTGCCTGATACACCACCAGCCAGCCTGCCTGATACACCACCAGTCAGCCTGCCTGATACACCACCAGCCTGCCTGATACACCACCAGTCAGCCTGCCTGATACACCACCAGTCAGCCTGCCTGATACACCACCAGTCAGCCTGCCTGATACACCACCAGCCAGTTTGCCTGATACACCACCAGTCAGCCAGCCTGATACACCACCAGTCAGCCTGCCTGATACACCATCAGTCAGCCTGCCTGATACACCACCAGTCAGCCTGCCTGATACACCACCAGTCAGCCTGCCTGATACACCATCAGTCAGCCTGCCTGATACACCACCAGCCAGCCTGCCTGATACACTACTAGTCAGCCTGCCTGATACACCACCAGTCAGCCTGACTGATACACCACCAGCCAGCCTGCCTGATACACCACCAGTCAGCCTGATACACCACCAGCCAGCCTGATACACCACCAGTCAGCCTGATACACCACCAGCCAGCCTGATACACCACCAGTCAGCCTGCCTGATACACCATCAGCCAGCCAGCCTGATACACCACCAGTCAGCCTGCCTGATACACCATCAGCCAGCCTGCCTGATACACCACCAGTCAGCCTGCCTGATACACCACCAGTCAGCCTGCCTGATACACCATCAGCCAGCCTGCCTGATACACCACCAGCCAGCCTGCCTGATACACCACCAGCCAGCCTGCCTGATACACCACCAGTCAGCCTGATACACCACCAGCCAGCCTGATACACCACCAGTCAGCCTGATACACCACCAGCCTGCCTGATACACCACCCGCCAACCTGCCTGATACACCACCAGCCAGCCTGCCTGATACATCACCAGCCAGCCTGCCTGATACACCACCAGCCAGCCTGCCTGATACACCACCAGTCAGCCTGCCTGATACACCACCAGTCAGCCTGCCTGATACACCACCAGTCAGCCTGCCTGATACACCACCAGCCAGCCTGCCTGATACACCACCAGTCAGCCTGCCTGATACACCACCAGTCAGCCTGCCTGATACACCACCAGCCAGCCTGCCTGATACACCACCAGTCAGCACGATACACCACCAGCCAGCCTGCCTGATAAACCACCAGCCAGCCTGCCTGATACACCACCAGCCAGCCTGCCTGATACACCACCAGTCAGCCTGCCTGATACACCACCAGCCAGCCTGCCTGATACACCACCAGTCAGCCTGCCTGATACACCACCAGTCAGCCTGCCTGATACACCACCAGCCAGCCTGCCTGATACACCACCAGCCAGCCTGCCTGATACACCACCAGTCAGCCTGCCTGATACACCACCAGTCAGCCTGCCTGATACACCACCAGTCAGCCTGCCTGATACACCACCAGCCAGCCTGCCTGATTCACCACCCGCCAACCTGCCTGATACACCACCAGCCAGCCTGCCTGATACACCACCAGCCAGCCTGCCTGACACACCACCAGCCAGCCTGCCTGATACACCACCAGCCAGCCTGCCTGATACACCACCAGTCAGCCTGCCTGATACACCACCAGTCAGCCTGCCTGATACACCACCAGTCAGCCTGCCTGATACACCACCAGTCAGCCTGCCTGATACACCACCAGTCAGCCTGCCCGATACACCACCAGCCAGCCTGCCTGATACACCACCAGTCAGCCTGCCTGATACACCACCAGCCAGCCTGCCTGATACACCACCAGCCAGCCTGCCTGATACACCACCAGTCAGCCTGCCTGATACACCACCAGTCAGCCTGCCTGATACACCACCAGCCAGCCTGCCTGATACACCACCAGTCAGCCAGCCTGCCTGATACACCACCAGTCAGCCATACCACCAGTCAGCCTGCCTGATACACCACCAGCCAGCCTGCCTGATACACCACCAGTCAGCCTGCCTGATACACCACCAGCCAGCCTGCCTGATACACCACCAGTCAGCCTGCCTGATACACCACCAGTCAGCCTGCCTGATACACCACCAGTCAGCCTGCCTGATACACCACCAGTCAGCCTGCCTGATACACCACCAGCCAGCCTGCCTGATACACCACCAGTCAGCCTGCCTGATACACCACCAGTCAGCCTGCATACACCACCAGCCAGCCTGCCTGATACACCACCAGCCAGCCTGCCTGATACACCACCAGTCAGCCTGCCTGATACACCACCAGCCAGCCTGCCTGATACACCACCAGCCAGCCTGCCTGATACACCACCAGCCAGCCTGCCTGATACACCACCAGTCAGCCTGCCTGATACACCACCAGCCAGCCTGCCTGATACACCACCAGTCAGCCTGCCTGATACACCACCAGTCAGCCTGCCTGATACACCACCAGCCAGCCTGCCTGATACACCACCAGCCAGCCTGCCTGATACACCACCAGTCAGCCTGCCTGATACACCACCAGTCAGCCTGCCTGATACACCACCAGTCAGCCTGCCTGATACACCACCAGTCAGCCTGCCTGATACACCACCAGCCAGCCTGCCTGATACACCACCAGCCAGCCTGCCTGATACACCACCAGCCAGCCTGCCTGATACACCACCAGCCAGCCTGCCTGATACACCACCAGCCAGCCTGCCTGATACACCACCAGTCAGCCTGCCTGATACACCACCAGCCAGCCTGCCTGATACACCACCAGTCAGCCTGCCTGATACACCACCAGTCAGCAGCTGCCTGATACACCACCAGCCAGCCTGCCTGATACACCACCAGTCAGCCTGCCTGATACACCACCAGCCAGCCTGCCTGATACACCACCAGCCAGCCTGCCTGATACACCACCAGTCAGCCTGCCTGATACACCACCAGTCAGCCTGCCTGCACCACCAGCCAGCCTGCCTGATACACCACCAGTCAGCCTGATACACCACCAGCCAGCCTGCCTGATACACCACCAGTCAGCCTGCCTGATACACCACCAGTCAGCCTGCCTGATACACCACCAGCCAGCCTGCCTGATACACCACCAGTCAGCCTGCCTGATACACCACCAGTCAGCCTGCCTGATACACCACCAGTCAGCCTGCCTGATACACCACCAGTCAGCCTGCCTGATACACCACCAGCCAGCCTGCCTGATACACCACCAGCCTGCCTGATACACCACCAGTCAGCCTGCCTGATACACCACCAGCCTGCATACACCACCAGCCAGCCTGCCTGATACACCACCAGCCAGCCTGCCTGATACACCACCAGTCAGCCTGCCTGATACACCACCAGTCAGCCTGCCTGATACACCACCAGCCAGCCTGCCTGATACACCACCAGTCAGCCTGCCTGATACACCACCAGTCAGCCTGCCTGATACACCACCAGCCAGCCTGCCTGATACACCACCAGTCAGCCTGCCTGATACACCACCAGCCAGCCTGCCTGATACACCACCAGCCAGCCTGCCTGATACACCACCAGTCAGCCTGCCTGATACACCACCAGCCAGCCTGCCTGATACACCACCAGTCAGCCTGCCTGATACACCACCAGTCAGCCTGCCTGATACACCACCAGCCAGCCTGCCTGATACACCACCAGTCAGCCTGCACCACCAGTCAGCCTGCCTGATACACCACCAGCCAGCCTGCCTGATACACCACCAGCCAGCCTGCCTGATACACCACCAGTCAGCCTGCCTGATACACCACCAGCCAGCCTGCCTGATACACCACCAGTCAGCCTGCCTGATACACCACCAGTCAGCCTGCCTGATACACCACCAGTCAGCCTGCCTGATACACCACCAGTCAGCCTGCCTGATACACCACCAGTCAGCCTGCCTGATACACCACCAGTCAGCCTGCCTGATACACCACCAGTCAGCCTGCCTGATACACCACCAGCCAGCCTGCCTGATACACCACCAGATACACCACCAGCCAGCCTGCCTGATACACCACCAGTCAGCCTGCCTGATACACCACCAGCCAGCCTGCCTGATACACCACCAGCCAGCCTGCCTGATACACCACCAGTCAGCCTGCCTGATACACCACCAGTCAGCCTGCCTGATACACCACCAGTCAGCCTGCCTGATACACCACCAGTCAGCCTGCCTGATACACCACCAGTCAGCCTGCCTGATACACCACCAGTGCCTGATACACCACCAGTCAGCCTGCCTGATACACCACCAGTCAGCCTGCCTGATACACCACCAGTCAGCCTGCCTGATACACCACCAGTCAGCCTGCCTGATACACCACCAGTCAGCCTGCCTGATACACCACCAGTCAGCCTGCCTGATACACCACCAGTCAGCCTGCCTGATACACCACCAGTCAGCCTGCCTGATACACCACCAGTCAGCCTGCCTGATACACCACCAGTCAGCCTGCCTGATACACCACCAGTCAGCCTGCCTGATACACCACCAGCCTGCCTGAGCCTGCCTGATACACCACCAGCCAGCCTGCCTGATACACCACCAGCCAGCCTGCCTGATACACCACCAGTCAGCCTGCCTGATACACCACCAGTCAGCCTGCCTGATACACCACCAGCCAGCCTGCCTGATACACCACCAGTCAGCCTGATACACCACCAGTCAGCCTGCCTGATGCCTGATACACCACCAGTCAGCCTGCCTGATACACCACCAGTCAGCCTGATACACCACCAGTCAGCCTGCCTGATACACCACCAGTCAGCCTGCCTGATACACCACCAGCCAGCCTGCCTGATACACCACCAGTCAGCCTGCCCGATACACCACCAGCCAGCCTGCCTGATACACCACCAGCCAGCCTGCCTGATACACCACCAGTCAGCCTGCCTGATACACCACCAGTCAGCCTGCCTGATACACACCAGCCAGCCTGCCTGATACACCACCAGTCAGCCTGATACACCACCAGTCAGCCTGCCTGATACACCACCAGCCAGCCTGCCTGATACACCACCAGTCAGCCAGCCTGATACACCACCAGTCAGCCTGCCTGATACACCACCAGTCAGCCTGATACACCACCAGCCAGCCTGCCTGATACACCACCAGTCAGCCTGCCTGATACACCACCAGTCAGCCTGCCTGATACACCACCAGCCAGCCTGCCTGATACACCACCAGCCAGCCTGATACACCACCAGTCAGCCTGCCTGATACACCACAAGCCTGCCTGATACACCACCAGTCAGCCTGCCCGATACACCAAAAGACAGCCTGCCTGCCTGATACACCACCAGTCAGCCTGCCTGATACACCACCAGTCAGCCTGCCTGATACACCACCAGCCAGCCTGCCTGATACACCACCAGCCAGCCTGCCTGATACACCACCAGCCAGCCTGCCTGATACACCACCAGCCAGCCTGCCTGATACACCACCAGCCAGCCTGCCTGATACACCACCAGCCAGCCTGCCTGATACACCACCAGTCAGCCTGCCTGATACACCACCAGTCAGCCTGCCTGATACACCACCAGTCAGCCTGCCTGATACACCACCAGTCAGCCTGCCTGATACACCACCAGCCAGCCTGCCTGATACACAACCAGTCAGCCTGCCTGATACACCACCAGCCAGCCTGCCTGATACACCACCAGCCAGCCTGCCTGATACACCACCAGCCAGCCTGCCTGATACACCACCAGCCAGCCTGCCTGATACACCACCAGCCAGCCTGCCTGATACACCACCAGCCAGCCTGCCTGATACACCACCAGCCAGCCTGCCTGATACACCACCAGCCTAGCAGCTGCCTGATACACCACCAGTCAGCCTGCCTGATACACCACCAGTCAGCCTGCCTGATACACCACCAGTCAGCCTGCCTGATACACCACCAGTCAGCCTGCCTGATACACCACCAGCCAGCCTACCTGATACACCACCAGTCAGCCTGCCTGATACACCACCAGTCAGCCTGATACACCACCAGCCAGCCTGCCTGATACACCACCAGTCAGCCTGATACACCACCAGTCAGCCTGCCTGATACACTACCAGCCAGCCTGCCTGATACACCACCAGTCAGCCTGCCTGATACACCACCAGTCAGCCTGCCTGATACACCACCAGTCAGCCTGATACACCACCAGCCAGCCTGCCTGATACACCACCAGTCAGCCTGCCTGATACACCACCAGGCAGCCTGCCGGATACACCACCAGCCAGCCTGCCTGATACACCACCAGCCAGCCTGATACACCACCAGTCAGCCTGCCTGATACAACACAAGCCTGCCTGATACACTACCAGTCAGCCTGCCCGATACACCAAAAGACAGCCTGCCTGCCTGATACACCACCAGTCAGCCTGCCTGAGACACCACCAGTCAGCCTGCCTGATACACCACCAGCCAGCCTGCCTGATACACCACCAGCCAGCCTGCCTGATACACCACCAGCCAGCCTGCCTGATACACCACCAGCCAGCCTGCCTGATACACCACCAGCCAGCCTGCCTGATACACCACCAGCCAGCCTGCCTGATACACCACCACTCAGCCTGCCTGATACACCACCAGTCAGCCTGCCTGATACACCACCAGTCAGCCTGCCTGATACACCACCAGTCAGCCTGCCTGATACACCACCAGCCAGCCTGCCTGATACACAACCAGTCAGCCTGCCTGATACACCACCAGCCAGCCTGCCTGATACACCACCAGCCAGCCTGCCTGATACACCACCAGCCAGCCTGCCTGATACACCACCAGCCAGCCTGCCTGATACACCACCAGCCAGCCTGCCTGATACACCACCAGCCAGCCTGCCTGATACACCACCAGCGAGCCTGCCTGATACACCACCAGTCAGCCTGCCTGATACACCACCAGTCAGCCTGCCTGATACACCACCAGTCAGCCTACCTGATACACCACCAGTCAGCCTGCCTGATACACCACCAGTCAGCCTGCCTGATACACCAGCAGTCAGCCTGATACACCACCAGTCAGCCTGCCTGACACACCACCAGCCAGCCTGCCTGATACACCACCAGTCAGCTCGATACACCACCAGCCAGCCTGCCTGATACACCATCAGTCAGCCTGCCTGATACACAACCAGTCAGCCTGCCTGATACACCACCAGTCAGCCTGCCTGATACACCACCAGCCAGCCTGCCTGATACACCACCAGTCAGCCTGCCTGATACACCACCAGTCAGCCTGCCTGATACACCACCAGCCAGCTTGCCTGATACACCACCAGTCAGCCTGCCTGATACACTAATAGTCAGCCTGCCTGATACACCACCAGTCAGCCTGCCTGATACACCACCAGTCAGCCTGCCTGATACACCACCAGTCAGCCTGCCTGATACACCACCAGTCAGCCTGCCTGATACACCACCAGTCAGCCTGCCTGATACACCACCAGTCAGCCTGCCTGATACACCACCAGTCAGCCTGCCTAATACACCACCAGTCAGCCTGCCTGATACACCACCAGTCAGCCTGCCTGATATACTACCAGTCAGCCTGATGCACCACAAGTCAGCTTACCTGATACACTACCAGTCAGCCTGATGCACCACCAGTCAGCCTGCCTGTTACACTACCAGTCAGCCTGATGCACCACCAGTCAGCCTGCCTGTTACACTACCAGTCAGCCTGATACACCACCAGTCAGCCTGCCTGATACACCACCAGTCAGCCTGCCTGATACACCACCAGCCAGTCAGCCTGATGCACCACCAGTCAGCCTGCTTGATACACCACCAGTCAGCCTGCCTGATACACCACCAGCCTGCCTGATACACCACCAGTCAGCCTGCCTGATACACCACCAGTCAGCCTGCCTGATACACCACCAGTCAGCCTGCCTGATACACCACCAGTCAGCCTGCCTGATACACCACCAGTCAGCCTGCTTGATACACCACCAGTCAGCCTGCCTGATACACCACCAGCCTGCCTGATACACCACCAGTCAGCCTGCCTGATACACCACCAGTCAGCCTGCCTGATACACCACCAGTCAGCCTGCCTGATACACCACCAGTCAGCCTGCCTGATACACCACCAGCCAGCCTGCCTGATACACCACCAGTCAGCATGCCTGATACACCACCAGTCAGCCTGCCTGATACACCACCAGTCAGCCTGCCTGATACACCACCAGCCAGCTTGCCTGATACACCACCAGTCAGCCTGCCTGATACACTAATAGTCAGCCTGCCTGATACACCACCAGTCAGCCTGCCTGATACACCACCAGTCAGCCTGCCTGATACACCACCAGTCAGCCTGCCTGATACACCACCAGTCAGCCTGCCTGATACACCACCAGTCAGCCTGCCTGATACACCACCAGTCAGCCTGCCTGATACACCACCAGTCTGCCTGCCTAATACACCACCAGTCAGCCTGCCTGATACACCACCAGTCAGCCTGCCTGATATACTACCAGTCAGCCTGATGCACCACAAGTCAGCTTACCTGATACACTACCAGTCAGCCTGATGCACCACCAGTCAGCCTGCCTGTTACACTACCAGTCAGCCTGATGCACCACCAGTCAGCCTGCCTGATACACTACCAGTCAGCCTGATACACCACCAGTCAGCCTGCCTGACACACCACCAGTCAGCCTGCCTGATACACCACCAGCCAGTCAGCCTGATGCACCACCAGTCAGCCTGCTTGATACACCACCAGTCAGCCTGCCTGATACACCACCAGCCTGCCTGATACACCACCAGTCAGCCTGCCTGATACACCACCAGTCAGCCTGCCTGATACACCACCAGTCAGCCTGCCTGATACACCACCAGTCAGCCTGCCTGATACACCACCAGTCAGCCTGCTTGATACACCACCAGTCAGCCTGCCTGATACACCACCAGCCTGCCTGATACACCACCAGTCAGCCTGCCTGATACACCACCAGTCAGCCTGCCTGATACACCACCAGTCAGCCTGCCTGATACACCACCAGTCAGCCTGCCTGATACACCACCAGCCAGCCTGCCTGATACACCACCAGTCAGCATGCCTGATACACCACCAGTCAGCCTGCCTGATACACCACCAGTCAGCCTGATACACCACCAGTCAGCATGCCTGATACACCACCAGTCAGCCTGCCTGATACACCACCAGTCAGCCTGATACACCACCAGTCAGCCTGCCTGATACACCACCAGTCAGCCTGCCCGATACACCACCAGCCAGCCTGCCTGATACACCACCAGTCAGCCTGCCCGATACACCACCAGCCAGCCTGCCTGATACACCACCAGCCAGCCGACCTGATACACCACCAGTCAGCCTGCCTGATACACCACCAGTCAGCCTGATACACCACCAGCCAGCCTGCCTGATACACCACCAGTCAGCCTGATACACCACCAGTCAGCCTGCCTGATACACCACCAGCCAGCCTGCCTGATACACCACCAGTCAGCCTGCCTGATACACCACCAGTCAGCCTGCCTGATACACCACCAGTCAGCCTGATACACCACCAGCCAGCCTGCCTGATACACCACCAGTCAGCCTGCCTGATACACCACCAGTCAGCCTGCCAGATACACCACCAGCCAGCCTGCCTGATACACCACCAGCCAGCCTGATACACCACCAGTCAGCCTGCCTGATACAACACAAGCCTGCCTGATACACTACCAGTCAGCCTGCCCGATACACCAAAAGACAGCCTGCCTGCCTGATACACCACCAGTCAGCCTGCCTGAGACACCACCAGTCAGCCTGCCTGATACACCACCAGCCAGCCTGCCTGATACACCACCAGCCAGCCTGCCTGATACACCACCAGCCAGCCTGCCTGATACACCACCAGCCAGCCTGCCTGATACACCACCAGCCAGCCTGCCTGATACACCACCAGCCAGCCTGCCTGATACACCACCAGTCAGCCTGCCTGATACACCACCAGTCAGCCTGCCTGATACACCACCAGTCAGCCTGCCTGATACACCACCAGTCAGCCTGCCTGATACACCACCAGCCAGCCTGCCTGATACACAACCAGTCAGCCTGCCTGATACACCACCAGCCAGCCTGCCTGATACACCACCAGCCAGCCTGCCTGATACACCACCAGCCAGCCTGCCTGATACACCACCAGCCAGCCTGCCTGATACACCACCAGCCAGCCTGCCTGATACACCACCAGCCAGCCTGCCTGATACACCACCAGCTAGCCTGCCTGATACACCACCAGTCAGCCTGCCTGATACACCACCAGTCAGCCTGCCTGATACACCACCAGTCAGCCTACCTGATACACCACCAGTCAGCCTGCCTGATACACCACCAGTCAGCCTGCCTGATACACCAGCAGTCAGCCTGATACACCACCAGTCAGCCTGCCTGACACACCACCAGCCAGCCTGCCTGATACAACACCAGTCAGCTCGATACACCACCAGCCAGCCTGCCTGATACACCATCAGTCAGCCTGCCTGATACACAACCAGTCAGCCTGCCTGATACACCACCAGTCAGCCTGCCTGATACACCACCAGCCAGCCTGCCTGATACACCACCAGTCAGCCTGCCTGATACACCACCAGTCAGCCTGCCTGATACACCACCAGCCAGCTTGCCTGATACACCACCAGTCAGCCTGCCTGATACACTAATAGTCAGCCTGCCTGATACACCACCAGTCAGCCTGCCTGATACACCACCAGTCAGCCTGCCTGATACACCACCAGTCAGCCTGCCTGATACACCACCAGTCAGCCTGCCTGATACACCACCAGTCAGCCTGCCTGATACACCACCAGTCAGCCTGCCTGATACACCACCAGTCAGCCTGCCTAATACACCACCAGTCAGCCTGCCTGATACACCACCAGTCAGCCTGCCTGATATACTACCAGTCAGCCTGATGCACCACAAGTCAGCTTACCTGATACACTACCAGTCAGCCTGATGCACCACCAGTCAGCCTGCCTGTTACACTACCAGTCAGCCTGATGCACCACCAGTCAGCCTGCCTGATACACTACCAGTCAGCCTGATACACCACCAGTCAGCCTGCCTGATACACCACCAGTCAGCCTGCCTGATACACTACCAGTCAGCCTGATGCACCACCAGTCAGCCTGCTTGATACACCACCAGTCAGCCTGCCTGATACACCACCAGCCTGCCTGATACACCACCAGTCAGCCTGCCTGATACACCACCAGTCAGCCTGCCTGATACACCACCAGTCAGCCTGCCTGATACACCACCAGTCAGCCTGCCTGATACACCACCAGTCAGCCTGCTTGATACACCACCAGTCAGCCTGCCTGATACACCACCAGCCTGCCTGATACACCACCAGTCAGCCTGCCTGATACACCACCAGCCAGCCTGCCTGATACACCACCAGTCAGCCTGCCTGATACACCACCAGTCAGCCTGCCTGATACACCACCAGTCAGCCTGATACACCACCAGCCAGCCTGCCTGATACACCACCAGTCAGCCTGCCTGATACACCACCAGTCAGCCTGCCCGATACACCACCAGCCAGCCTGCCTGATACACCACCAGCCAGCCTGATACACCACCAGTCAGCCTGCCTGATACAACACAAGCCTGCCTGATACACTACCAGTCAGCCTGCCCGATACACCAAAAGACAGCCTGCCTGCCTGATACACCACCAGTCAGCCTGCCTGAGACACCACCAGTCAGCCTGCCTGATACACCACCAGCCAGCCTGCCTGATACACCACCAGCCAGCCTGCCTGATACACCACCAGCCAGCCTGCCTGATACACCACCAGCCAGCCTGCCTGATACACCACCAGCCAGCCTGCCTGATACACCACCAGCCAGCCTGCCTGATACACCACCAGTCAGCCTGCCTGATACACCACCAGTCAGCCTGCCTGATACACCACCAGTCAGCCTGCCTGATACACCACCAGTCAGCCTGCCTGATACACCACCAGCCAGCCTGCCTGATACACAACCAGTCAGCCTGCCTGATACACCACCAGCCAGCCTGCCTGATACACCACCAGCCAGCCTGCCTGATACACCACCAGCCAGCCTGCCTGATACACCACCAGCCAGCCTGCCTGATACACCACCAGCCAGCCTGCCTGATACACCACCAGCCAGCCTGCCTGATACACCACCAGCTAGCCTGCCTGATACACCACCAGTCAGCCTGCCTGATACACCACCAGTCAGCCTGCCTGATACACCACCAGTCAGCCTACCTGATACACCACCAGTCAGCCTGCCTGATACACCACCAGTCAGCCTGCCTGATACACCAGCAGTCAGCCTGATACACCACCAGTCAGCCTGCCTGACACACCACCAGCCAGCCTGCCTGATACAACACCAGTCAGCTCGATACACCACCAGCCAGCCTGCCTGATACACCATCAGTCAGCCTGCCTGATACACAACCAGTCAGCCTGCCTGATACACCACCAGTCAGCCTGCCTGATACACCACCAGCCAGCCTGCCTGATACACCACCAGTCAGCCTGCCTGATACACCACCAGTCAGCCTGCCTGATACACCACCAGCCAGCTTGCCTGATACACCACCAGTCAGCCTGCCTGATACACTAATAGTCAGCCTGCCTGATACACCACCAGTCAGCCTGCCTGATACACCACCAGTCAGCCTGCCTGATACACCACCAGTCAGCCTGCCTGATACACCACCAGTCAGCCTGCCTGATACACCACCAGTCAGCCTGCCTGATACACCACCAGTCAGCCTGCCTGATACACCACCAGTCAGCCTGCCTAATACACCACCAGTCAGCCTGCCTGATACACCACCAGTCAGCCTGCCTGATATACTACCAGTCAGCCTGATGCACCACAAGTCAGCTTACCTGATACACTACCAGTCAGCCTGATGCACCACCAGTCAGCCTGCCTGTTACACTACCAGTCAGCCTGATGCACCACCAGTCAGCCTGCCTGATACACTACCAGTCAGCCTGATACACCACCAGTCAGCCTGCCTGATACACCACCAGTCAGCCTGCCTGATACACCACCAGCCAGTCAGCCTGATGCACCACCAGTCAGCCTGCTTGATACACCACCAGTCAGCCTGCCTGATACACCACCAGCCTGCCTGATACACCACCAGTCAGCCTGCCTGATACACCACCAGTCAGCCTGCCTGATACACCACCAGTCAGCCTGCCTGATACACCACCAGTCAGCCTGCCTGATACACCACCAGTCAGCCTGCTTGATACACCACCAGTCAGCCTGCCTGATACACCACCAGCCTGCCTGATACACCACCAGTCAGCCTGCCTGATACACCACCAGTCAGCCTGCCTGATACACCACCAGTCAGCCTGCCTGATACACCACCAGTCAGCCTGCCTGATACACCACCAGCCAGCCTGCCTGATACACCACCAGTCAGCCTGCCTGATACACCACCAGTCAGCCTGCCTGATACATCACCAGTCAGCCTGATACACCACCAGTCAGCCTGCCTGATACATCACCAGTCAGCCTGATACACCACCAGCCAGCCTGCCTGATACACCACCAGTCAGTCTGCCTGATACACCACCAGTCTGCCTGAAACACCACCAGTCTGCCTGATACACCACCAGTCAGTCTGCCCGATACACCACCAGCCGGCCTGATACACCACCAGTCAGCCTGCCTGATACACCACCAGTGAGCCTGCCTGATACACCACCAGTCAGCCTGCCTGATACACCACCAGTCTGCCTGAAACACCACCAGTCTGCCTGATACACCACCAGTCAGTCTGCCCGATACACCACCAGCCTGCCTGATACACCACCAGTGAGCCTGCCTGATACACCACCAGTCAGTCTGCCTGATACACCACCAGTCTGCCTGAAACACCACCAGTCAGCCTGATACACCACCAGCCAGCCTGCCTGATACACCACCAGTCAGTCTGCCTGATACACCACCAGTCTGCCTGAAACACCACCAGTCTGCCTGATACACCACCAGTCAGTCTGCCCGATACACCACCAGCCGGCCTGATACACCACCAGTCAGCCTGATACACCACCAGTCAGCCTGATACACCACCAGTCAGCCTGATACACCACCAGTCAGCCCGATACACCACCAGTCAGCCTGATACACCACCAGTCAGCCGGCCTGATACACCACCAGTCAGCCGGCCTGATACACCACCAGTCAGCCTGCCTGATACACCACCAGTGAGCCTGCCTGATACACCACCAGTCAGTCTGCCTGATACACCACCAGTCAGCCTGCCTGATACACCACCAGTCAGCCTGCCTGATACACCACCAGTCAGCCTGCCTGATACACCACCAGTCAGTCTGCCTGATACACCACCAGTCAGCCTGATACACCACCAGTGAGCCTGCCTGATACACCACCAGTGAGCCTGCCTGATACACCACCAGTCAGCCTGCCTGATACACCACCAGTCAGTCTGCCTGATACACCACCAGTCAGCCTGATACACCACCAGTGAGCCTGCCTGATACACCACCAGTGAGCCTGCTTGATACACCACCAGTCAGCCTGCCTGATACATTACCTGTCAGCCTGATACAACACCAGCCAGTCTGCCTGATACAACACCAGCCAGTCTGCCTGATACAACACCAGCCAGTCTGCCTGATACACCACCAGCCAGCCTGCCTGATACAACACCAGCCAGCCTGCCTGATACACCACCAGCTAGCCTGCCTGATACAACACCAGCCAGCCTGCTTGATACAACACCAGCCAGCCTGCCTGATACAACACCAGTCAGCCTGCCTGATACAACACCAGCCAGCCTGCCTGATACAACACCAGCCAGCCTGCCTGATACAACACCAGCCAGCCTGCCTGATACAACACCAGCCAGCCTTATCCAGGAGCAAGCTAGTGAAGAAAGCAATCAACAAGCCAGTGAACAAAGCAATCAACAAGCCAGTGAACAAAGCAATCAACAAGCCAGTGAACAAAGCCATCTACAAACCAGTGAACAAAGCAATCAACAAGCCAGTGAACAAAGCCATCTACAAACCAGTGAACAAAGCATTCAACAAGCCAGTGAACAAAGCAATCAACAAGTCAGTGAACAAAGCAATCAACAAGCCAGTGAACAAAGTCATCTACAAACCAGTGAACAAAGCAATCAACAAGCCAGTGAACAAAGCAATCAACAAGCCAGTGAACAAAGCAATCAACAAGCCAGTGAACAAAGCAATCAACAAGTCAGTGAACAAAGCAATCAACAAGCCAGTGAACAAAGTCATCTACAAACCAGTGAACAAAGCCATCTACAAACCAGTGAACAAAGCAATCAACAAGCCAGTGAACAAAGCAATCAACAAGTCAGTGAACAAAGCAATCAACAAGCCAGTGAACAAAGCAATCAACAAGCCAGTGAACAAAGCAATCAACAAGCCAGTGAACAAAGCCATCTACAAACTAGTGAACAAAGTCATCTACAAGCCAGTGAACAAAGCCATCTACAAGCCAGTGAACAAAGCAATCAACAAGCCAGTGAACAAAGCAATCAACAAGTCAGTGAACAAAGCAATCAACAAGCCAGTGAACAAAGTCATCTACAAACCAGTGAACAAAGCCATCTACAAACCAGTGAACAAAGCAATCAACAAGTCAGTGAACAAAGCAATCAACAAGCCAGTGAACAAAGTCATCTACAAACCAGTGAACAAAGCCATCTACAAACCAGTGAACAAAGCAATCAACAAGTCAGTGAACAAAGCAATCAACAAGCCAGTGAACAAAGCAATCAACAAGCCAGTGAACAAAGTCATCTACAAATCAGTGAACAAAGCAATCAACAAGCCAGTGAACAAAGCCATCTACAAACTAGTGAACAAAGTCATCTACAAGCCAGTGAACAAAGCCATCTACAAGCCAGTGAACAAAGCCATCTACAAACTAGTGAACAAAGCAATCAACAAGCCAGTGAACAAAGTCATCTACAAGCCAGTGAACAAAGTCATCTACAAGCCAGTGAACAAAGCCATCTACAAGCCAGTGAACAAAGCCATCTACAAGCCAGTGAACAAAGCCATCTACAAGCCAGTGAACAAAGCCATCTACAAGCCAGTGAACAAAGCCATCTACAAGCCAGTGAACAAGCCAGTAAGGCAAATAGACAGCCAGCCAAGATATACCAACAATCAGCTGATCCTGAATTATTCATGGTGGGCAAGATGTTGGTAAGGCCCACCCTTGTTCTGGGCGGCCCACCCTCACCCTGGGCAGCCCACCCTCGCCCTGGGCAGCCCACCCTCGCCCTCCGGAGCCCACCCCTGCTTTGGGCGGCCCACCCTCGCCCTCTGGAGCCGACCCTTGCTCTGGGCGGCCCACCCTCGCCCTCCGGAGCCCACCCTTGCTCTGGGCGGCCCACCCTCGCCCTCCGGAGCCCACCCTTGCTCTGGGCGGCCCACCCTCGCCCTCCGGAGCCCACCCTTGCTCTGGACGGCCCACCCTCACTCTCCGGAGCCCACCCTTGCTCTGGGTGGCCCACCCTCGCCTTCCGGAACCCACCCTTGCTCTGGGCGGCCCACCCTCGCCCTCCGGAGCCCACCCTTGCTCTGGGCGGCCCACCCTCGCCCTCCGGAGCCCACCCTTGCTCTGGGCGGCCCACCCTCACTCTCCGGAGCCCACCCTTGCTCTGGGTGGCCCACCCTCGCCTTCCGGAACCACCCTTGCTCTGTGCGGCCCACCCTCACCCTCAGAGGCCCACCCTTGCTCTGTGCGGCCCACCCTCACCCTCAGAGGCCCACGCTCGCTCTGTGCGGCCCACCCTCACCCTCAGAGGCCCACGCTCGCTCTGGGCGGCCCACCCTCACCCTCAGAGGCCCACCCTTGCTCTGTGCGGCCCACCCTCACCCTCAGAGGCCCACGCTCGCTCTGTGCGGCCCACCCTCACCCTCAGAGGCCCACGCTCGCTCTGTGCGGCCCACCCTCACCCTCAGAGGCCCACCCTTGCTCTGTGCGGCCCACCCTCACCCTCAGAGGCCCACGCTCGCTCTGTGCGGCCCACCCTCACCCTCAGAGGCCAACGCTCGCTCTGTGCGGCCCACCCTCACCCTCAGAGGCCCACGCTCGCTCTGTGCGGCCCACCCTCACCCTCAGAGGCCCACGCTCGCTCTGGGCGGCCCACCCTCACCCTCAGAGGCCCACGCTCGCTCTGTGCGGCCCACCCTCACCCTCAGAGGCCCACGCTCGCTCTGGGCGGCCCACCCTCACCCTCAGAGGCCCACGCTCGCTCTGTGCGGCCCACCCTCACCCTCAGAGGCCCACGCTCGCTCTGGGCGGCCCACCCTCACCCTCAGAGGCCCACGCTCGCTCTGTGCGGCCCACCCTCACCCTCAGAGGCCCACGCTCGCTCTGTGCGGCCCACCCTCACCCTCAGAGGCCCACCCTCGCTCTGGGCGGCCCACCCTCACCCTCCGGAGCCCACGCTCGCTCTGTGCGGCCCACCCTCACCCTCAGAGGCCCACCCTCGCTCTTGGCGGCCCACCCTCACCCTCCGGAGCCCACGCTCGCTCTGTGCGGCCCACCCTCACCCTCAGAGGCCCACGCTCGCTCTGGGCGGCCCACCCTCACCCTCAGAGGCCCACGCTCGCTCTGTGCGGCCCACCCTCACCCTCAGAGGCCCACGCTCGCTCTGTGCGGCCCACCCTCACCCTCAGAGGCCCACGCTCGCTCTGGGTGGCCCACCCTCACCCTCAGAGGCCCACGCTCGCTCTGGGCGGCCCACCCTCACCCTCAGAGGCCCACGCTCGCTCTGTGCGGCCCACCCTCACCCTCAGAGGCCCACGCTCGCTCTGGGTGGCCCACCCTCACCCTCCTAATTGTTAACACCCCTGACACAAGAGAATTGATTCTTCACGGCCACTGAAAAACGCTTTGCTGTGGTGGTGGTGGTAGGGGGGGGGCGCCTTGCTGTGGTGGTGGGGGGGCGCCATGCTGTGGTGGTGGGGGGGGCGCCTTGCTGTGGTGGTGGTGGTGGGGGCACCTTGCTGTGGTAGTGGGGAGGGGCCTTGCTGTGGTGGTGGTGGGGGGCGCCTTGCTGTGGTAGTGGGGGGGGGCGCCTTGCTGTGGTGGTGGGGGGGGCGCCTTGCTGTGGTAGTGGTGGTAGGGGGGGCGCCTTGCTGTGGTGGTGGTGGGGGGCGCCTTGCTGTGGTGGTGGGGAGGGGCCTTGCTGTGGTGGGGGGGGCACCTTGCTGTGGTGGTGGGGAGGGGCCTTGCTGTGGTAGTGGGGGGGGCACCTTGCTGTGGTGGTGGGGGGGCGCCTTGCTGTGGTGGTGGGGGGGCACCTTGCTGTGGTGGTGGGGAGGGGCCTTGCTGTGGTAGTGGGGGGGGCACCTTGCTGTGGTGGTGGGGGGAGCACCTTGCTGTGGAAGGGGCCCCTTGCTGTGGTGGTAGGGGGCCGCCTTGCTGTGGTGGTGGGGGGCCCCCTTGCTGTGGTGGTGGGGGCACCTTGCTGTGGTGGTGGGGGGCACCTTGCTGTGGTGGTGGTGGGGGGCACCTTGCTGTGGTGGTGGTGGGGGGCACCTTGCTGTGGTGGTGGTGGGGGGCACCTTGCTGTGGTGGTGGGGGCACCTTGCTGTGGTGGTGGTGGGGGGCACCTTGCTGTGGTGGTGGTGGGGGGCACCTTGCTGTGGTGGTGGGGGCACCTTGCTGTGGTGGTGGTGGGGGGCACCTTGCTGTGGTGGTGGTGGGGGGCACCTTGCTGTGGTGGTGGTGGGGGGCACCTTGCTGTGGTGGTGGTGGGGGGCACCTTGCTGTGATGGTGGGGGCACCTTGCTGTGGTGGTGGTGGGGGGCACCTTGCTGTGGTGGTGGTGGGGGCAACCTTGCTGTGATGGTGGGGGCACCTTGCTGTGGTGGTGGGGGCACCTTGCTGTGATGGTGGGGGCACCTTGCTGTGGTGGTGGGGGCACCTTGCTGTGATGGTGGGGGCACCTTGCTGTGGTGGTGGTGGGGGGCACCTTGCTGTGATGGTGGGGGCACCTTGCTGTGGTGGTGGTGGGGGGCACCTTGCTGTGGTGGTGGGGGCACCTTGCTGTGGTGGTGGGGGCCCCTTGCTGTGGTGGTGGGGGCACATTGCTGTGGTGGTGGGGCACCTTACTGTGGTGGTGGGGGGCACCTTGCTGTGGTGGTGGTAGGGGGCACCTTGCTGTGGTGGTGGGGGGCGCCTTGCTGTGGTGGTGGGGGCACATTGCTGTGGTGGTGGGGCACCTTACTGTGGTGGTGGGGGGCACCTTGCTGTGGTGGTGGGGGCACATTGCTGTGGTGGTGGGGCACCTTACTGTGGTGGTGGGGGGCACCTTGCTGTGGTGGTGGGGGGCGCCTTGCTGTGGTGGTGGGGGCACATTGCTGTGGTGGTGGGGCACCTTACTGTGGTGGTGGGGGGCACCTTGCTGTGGTGGTGGGGGGAGCACCTTGCTGTGATGGTGGGGGCACCTTGCTGTGGTGGTGGGGGGCACCTTGCTGTGGTGGTGGGGGGCGCATTGCCTGATACACCACCTAGACCACTCTAGTGTTACACAAGTCAGTATTCCTCAACACTAGAGACGCCAGCAGCCAGACTCCCACATAACTTAACTTCGTGGGCAAACAGAAGACGGAGTTTACAACACAGGACGCTCAGCCAGTAACACTTAAAGAGGTATAATTTTTCAAGAACATCACTCAGCAACCATTGAGAGGGATGTCCCACCACAAGGATGTCCCACCACAGGGATGTCCCACCACAGGGATGTCCCACCACAGGGATGTCCCACCACAGGGATGTCTCACCACAGGGATGTCCTACCACAGGGATGTCTCACCACAGGGATGTCTCACCACAGGGATGTCCTATCACAGGGATGTCTCACCACAGGGATGTCCCACCACAGGGATGTCCCACCACAGGGATGTCCCACCACAGGGATGTCCCACCACAGGGATGTCACTTATATATAATTGCAGAGAAAACAGTATTCTTAAGAACAACAGTCACATGTGTGGTGTTAAGAACCTCCTGCAACAGTCACATGTGTTAAGAACCTCCTGCAACAGTCACATGTGTTAAGAATCTCCTGCAACAGTCACATGTGTTAAGAACCTCCTGCAACAGTCACATGTGTTAAGAACCTCCTGCAACAGTCACATGTGTTAAGAACCTCCTGCAACAGTCACATGTGTGGTGTTAAGAACCTCCTGCAACAGTCACATGTGTTAAGAACCTCCTGCAACAGTCACATGTGTGGTGTTAAGAATCTCCCAACAGTCACATGTGTTAAGAACCTCCTGCAACAGTCACATGTGTTAAGAACTTCCTGCAACAGTCACATGTGTTAAGAACCTCCTGCAACAGTCACATGTGTGGTGTTAAGAATCTCCTGCAACAGTCACATGTGTTAAGAACCTCCTGCAACAGTCACATGTGTGGTGTTAAGAATCTCCCAACAGTCACATGTGTTAAGAACCTCCTGCAACAGTCACATGTGTTAAGAACCTCCTGCAACAGTCACATGTGTTAAGGATCTCCTGCAACAGTCACATGTGTTAAGAATCTCCTGCAACAGTCACATGTGTTAAGAATCTCCTGCAACAGTCACATGTGTTAAGAACCTCCTGTAACAGTCACATGTGTGGTGTTAAGAATCTCCTGCAACAGTCACATGTGTGGTTTTAAGAATCTCCTGCAACAGTCACATGTGTTAAGAACCTCCTGCAACTGTCACATGTGTTAAGAACCTCCTGCAACAGTCACATGTGTTAAGAATCTCCTGCAACAGTCACATGTGTTAAGAACCTCCTGCAACAGTCACATGTGTGGTGTTAAGAATCTCCTGCAACAGTCACATGTGTGGTGTTAAGAATCTCCCAACAGTCACATGTGTTAAGAACCTCCTGCAACAGTCACATGTGTTAAGAACCTCCTGCAACTGTCACATGTGTGGTGTTAAGAACCTCCTGCAACAGTCACATGTGTTAAGAACCTCCTGCAACAGTCACATGTGTTAAGAATCTCCTGCAACAGTCACATGTGTTAAGAATCTCCTGCAACAGTCACATGTGTTAAGAACCTCCTGCAACAGTCACATGTGTTAAGAACCTCCTGCAACAGTCACATGTGTTAAGAATCTCCTGCAACAGTCACATGTGTTAAGAACCTCCTGCAACAGTCACATGTGTTAAGAACCTCCTGCAACAGTCACATGTGTTAAGGATCTCCTGCAACAGTCACATGTGTTAAGAACCTCCTGCAACAGTCACATGTGTTAAGAACCTCCTGCAACAGTCACATGTGTTAAGGATCTCCTGCAACAGTCACATGTGTTAAGAACCTCCTGCAACAGTCACATGTGTTAAGGATCTCCTGCAACAGTCACATGTGTGGTGTTAAGATTGTCATGCATGAATTTCTTGATAACAAACGCCGAGGATATGTAAATGTTATTAAACTGTATGATTAGTTTAGATAAGTTATCTTTCAAACAGAATATTAACTAGACTATCGCCTTGTTACTTTTGTAACGTTTCCGAGCAAGTCTTGGCCTTCCCCTCCCCCCCTCCCCACCAAGAGAGGCCATATGCTCACTCCAGGGCCCCCACACCAAGATGGCCATATGCTCACTCCAGGGCCCCCACACCAAGAGAGGCCATATGCTCACTCCAGGGCCCCCCCCCACACACCAAGAGAGGCCATATGCTCACTCCAGGGCCCCCCCCAAACACCAAGTGATGCCATATGCTCACTCCAGGGCCCCCACACCATGAGGGCCATACGCTCGCTCCAGGGCCCCCACACTGTAATCACAAATATGCCAACCACAACAGATTAGTTGCGGTTAGTCCTACATGTGGCCAGGTGGCTCACAATGGACAGGTTAACGAACTGACAGACAGACAGGCGTCGGCTTCAATCATTATCTCTTGTACGGTCAATGGAGCAAATCATTGCGGTCCTTCACTGTGGAGAACAGAACGTTCTTCTGTTCCACTACCACCCACAGGATGGGTATGGGGTCCACCACCACCCACAGGGTGGGTATGGGGTCCACTACCACCCACAGGGTGGGTATGGGGTCCACTACCACCCACAGGATGGGTATGGGGTCCACTACCACCCACAGGATGGGTATGGGGTCCACTACCACCCAGAGGATGGGTATGGGGCCCACTACCACCCACAGGATGGGTATGGGGTCCACTACCACCCACAGGGTGGGTATGGGGTCCACTACCACCCACAGGATGGGTATGGGGTCCACTACCACCCACAGGATGGGTATGGGGTCCACTACCAACCACAGGATGGGTATGGGGTCCACTACCACCCAGAGGATGGGTATGGGGTCCACTACCACCCACAGGATGGGTATGGGGTCCACTACCACCCACAGGATGGGTATGGGGTCCACTACCACCCACAGGATGGGTATGGGGTCCACTACCACCCACAGGATGGGTATGGGGTCCACTACCAACCACAGGATGGGTATGGGGTCCACTACCACCCACAGGGTGGGTATGGGGTCCACTACCACCCACAGGATGGGTATGGGGTCCACTACCACCCACAGGATGGGTATGGGGTCCACTACCACCCACAGGATGGGTATGGGGTCCACTACCACCCACAGGATGGGTATGGGGTCCACTACCACCCACAGGATGGGTATGGGGTCCACTACCACCCACAGGATGGGTATGGTGTCCACTACCACCCACAGGATGGGTATGGGGTCCACTACCACCCACAGGATGGGTATGGGGTCCACTACCACCCACAGGATGGGTATGGGGTCCACTACCACCCACAGGATGGGTATGGGGTCCACTACCACCCACAGGATGGGTATGGGGTCCACTACCACCCACAGGATGGGTATGGGGTCCACTACCACCCACAGGATGGGTATGGGGTCCACTACCACCCAGAGGATGGGTATGGGGTCCACTACCACCCACAGGATGGGTATGGGGTCCACTACCACCCACAGGATGGGTATGGGGTCCACTACCACCCACAGGATGGGTATGGGGTCCACTACCACCCACAGGGTGGGTATGGGGTCCACTACCACCCACAGGATGGGTATGGGGTCCACTACCACCCACAGGATGGGTATGGGGACCACTACCACCCACAGGATGGGTATGGGGTCCATTACCACCCATAGGATGGGTATGGGGTCCACTACCACCCACAGGATGGGTATGGGGTCCACTACCACCCACAGGATGGGTATGGGGTCCACTACCACCCACAGGATGGGTATGGGGTCCACTACCACCCACAGGATGGGTATGGGGCCCACTACCACCCACAGGATGGGTATGGGGTCCACTACCACCCACAGGATGGGTATGGGGTCCACTACCACCCACAGGATGGGTATGGGGACCACTACCACCCACAGGATGGGTATGGGGTCCATTACCACCCATAGGATGGGTATGGGGTCCACTCCCACCCACAGGATGGATATGGGGTCCACTACCACCCACAGGATGGGTATGGGGTCCACTACCCCCCCAAAGGATGGGTATGGGGTCCGCTACCACCCACAGGATGGGTATGGGGACCACTACCACACACAGGATGGGTATGTGGTCCACTACCACCCACAGGATGGGTATGGGGTCCACTACCACCTGCAGGATGGGTATGGGGACCACTACCACCCACAGGGTGGGTATGGGGTCCACTACCACCCACAGGATGGGTATGGGGACCACTACCACCCACAGGATGGGTATGGGGACCACTACCACACACAGGATGGGTATGTGGTCCACTACCACCCACAGGATGGGTATGGGGTCCACTACCACCTGCAGGATGGGTATGGGGCCCACTACCACCCACAGGGTGGGTATGGGGTCCACTACCACCCACAGGATGGGTATGGGGTCCACTACCCCCCCAAAGGATGGGTATGGGGTCCGCTACCACCCACAGGATGGGTATGGGGACCACTACCACACACAGGATGGGTATGTGGTCCACTACCACCCACAGGATGGGTATGGGGTCCACTACCACCTGCAGGATGGGTATGGGGACCACTACCACCCACAGGGTGGGTATGGGGTCCACTACCACCCACAGGATGGGTATGGGGACCACTACCACCCACAGGATGGGTATGTGGTCCACCAGCACCCACAGGATGGGTATGGGGTCCATTACCACCCATAGGATAGGTATGGGGTCCACTCCCACCCACAGGATGGATATGGGGTCCACTACCACCCACAGGATGGGTATGGGGTCCACTACCCCCCAAAGGATGGGTATGGGGTCCGCTACCACCCACAGGATGGGTATGGGGACCACTACCACACACAGGATGGGTATGTGGTCCACTACCACCCACAGGATGGGTATGGGGTCCACTACCACCTGCAGGATGGGTATGGGGACCACTACCACCCACAGGGTGGGTATGGGGTCCACTACCACCCACAGGATGGGTATGGGGACCACTACCACCCACAGGATGGGTATGTGGTCCACCAGCACCCACAGGATGGGTATGGGGTCCACTACCACCCACAGGATGGGTATGGGGACCACTACCACCCACAGGGTGGGTATGGGGTCCACTACCACCCACAGGATGAGTATGGGGTCCACTACCACCCACAGGATGGGTATGGGGTCCACTACCACCCACAGGATGAGTATGGGGTCCACTACCACCCACAGGATGGGTATGGGGTCCACTACCACCCACAGGATGGGTATGGGGACCACTACCACCTACAGGATGGGTATGGGGTCCACTACCACCCACAGGATGAGTATGGGGTCCATTACCACCCACAGGATGGGTATGGGGTCCACTACCACCCACAGGATGAGTATGGGGTCCACTACCACCCACAGGATGGGTATGGGGTCCACTACCACCCACAGGATGGGTATGGGGTCCACTACCACCCACAGGATGGGTATGGGGTCCACTACCACCCACAGGATGGGTATGGGGTCCACTACCACCCACAGGATGGGTATGGGGTCCACTACCACCCACAGGATGGGTATGGGGTCCACTACCACCCACAGGGTGGGTATGGGGACCACTACCACCCACAGGATGGGTATGGGGTCCACTACCACCCACAGGATGGGTATGGGGTCCACTACCACCCACAGGATGGATATGGGGCCCACTACCAACCACAGGATGGGTATGGGGCACACAACCACCCACAGGATGGGTATGGGGTCCACTACCAACCACAGGATGGGTATGGGGCACACAACCACCCACAGGATGGGTATGGGGCCCACTACCAACCACAGGATGGGTATGGGGTCCACTAGCACCCACAGGATGGGTATGGGGTCCACTACCACCCATAGGATGGGTATGGGTTCCACTACCACCCACAGGACGGGTATGGGGTCCACTACCACCCACAGGATGGGTATGGGGTCCACCACCACCCACAGGATGGGTATGGGGTCCACTATCACCCACAGGATGGGTATGGGGTCCACTACCACCCACAGGATGGGTATGGGGTCCACTACCACCCACAGGATGGGTATGGGGCCCACCACCACCCACAGGATGGGTATGGGGTCCACTACCAACCACAGGATGGGTATGGGGTCCACTACCACCCACAGGATGGGTATGGGGTCCACTACCACCCACAGGATGGGTATGGGGTCCACTACCACCCACAGGATGGGTATGGGGTCCACTACCAACCACAGGATGGGTATGGGGCACACAACCACCCACAGGATGGGTATGGGGTCCACTACCAACCACAGGATGGGTATGGGGCACACAACCACCCACAGGATGGGTATGGGGTCCACTACCACCCACAGGATGGGTATGGGGTCCACTACCACCCACAGGATGGGCGTAGGGGACACTACCCCCCACAGGATGGGTATGGGGTCCACTACCACCCACAGGATGGGTATGGGGTCTGCTACCACCCACAGGATGGGTTTGGGGTCCACTACCAACCACAGGATGGGTATGGGTCCTACTACCACCCACAGGATGGGAAAGGGGTCCACTACCACCCACAGGATGGGTATGGGGTCCACTACCACCCACAGGATGGGTATGGGGCCCACCACCACCCACAGGATGGGTAGGGGTCCACTACCACCCATAGGATGGGTATGGGGTCCACTACCACCCACAGGATGGGTATGGGGCCCACCACCACCCACAGGATGGGTATGGGGTCCACTACCACCCACAGGATGGGTATGGGGTCCACTACCAACCACAGGATGGGTATGGGGCACACAACCACCCACAGGATGGGTATGGGGCCCACCACCACCACCCACAGGATGGGTATGGGGTCCACTACCACCCACAGGATGGGTATGGGGTCCACTACCACCCACAGGATGGGTATGGGGTCCACTACCACCCACAGGATGGGCATAAGGTGCACAGTAATTTGACTAAACAAAGCAGAAACACATCAATATTGCTACTGATGTTTAGCCATATTGCAGCAAATAACGTAGCTGGCAGTGTGGTTCCCCCCCAGCCCACCACCGTCACTCTCACTGCTTGTAAATCACTGGCCCAAAAAAACTTGATATTGCTCAACAAATTCCCATTAGGCACGCTAGGCTATGGTTAACTCATCAGGGTGAAGTAAAGCTCCATCTTGGATAATAATACTAATGCTTAAAGCAAGAACACTGTCGAATAACTACAATCATCATAGGAATATCTGTGTGTAAGAATAGCCTGGCGAGCGGCCATGGTGAGAGAAGCCTAGTGGAATGTGATTCACACGAACCATGACTAACCGGCTTTGCTTTTACCCACTATACATATCATGAAAATTATGTGTCTTAATCTAGGATAATCATGAATGGTTTTCTTCGGGACCTGTCGCTGGAGGAACGTGTATTGAAAATTTCATTATTTGGAGAGTCCTAATAGCCTAGCTCTTGGGAATTTATCAAAGTTTTACAGCTCAGTGTATCTTATAATATACATATATATATATATATATATATATATATATATATATATTATATATATATATATATATATATATATATATATATATATATATATATTATATATATATATATATATATATATATATATATATATATATTATTATTAAATATGACCGAAAAAGTAAGATTAATAATTCTAACACGAATTTTCTCAATCTTTCGTACCTTTTTTACCTTTTCACTGTTGGAGGTAATTCAAAAATCAATTCTCCAAAATTCATATTTATTTCTAGTCTGACGCGACACGAGCGCGTTTCGTAAAACTTATTACATTTTCAAAGACTTTAGTTTACAAATACACAACTGAATAGAACTTACGCATCTCCGATTTTGTTTATATCTACATTTGAGTGAGGTGGATGGGGTGAGGTGGCATTAATAGGGTATTGATTTCATCAACACAAGACAGAACAAGAGGTGGCATTAATAGGGTATTAATTTCAACAACACAAGACAGAACACGAAACAATGGGTATTGAAATGGAAGTGATTGTAGAAAGCCTATTGGTCCATATTTCTTGATGCTTCTATATTGGAGCGGAGTCTTTCTACCCACCTCAAGACTCCGCTCCAATATATAAGCATCAAGAAATATGGACCAATAGGCTTTCTACAATCACTTCCATTTCAATACCCATTGTTTCGTGTTCTGTCTTGTGTTGATGAAATTAATACCCTATTAATGCCACCTCTTGTTCTGTCTTGTGTTGATGAAATCAATACCCTATTAATGCCACCTCACCCCATCCACCTCACTTTAATGTAGATATAAACAAAATCGGAGATGCGTAAGTTCTATTCAGTTGTGTATTTGTAAACTAAAGTCTTTGAAAATGTAATACGTTTTACGAAACGAGCTCGTGTCGCATCAGACTAGAAATAAAAATGAATTTTGGAGAATTGATTTTTGAATTACCTCCAACAGTGATAAGAAATGTACGAAAGATTGAGAAAATTCGTGTTAGAATTATTAATCTTACTTTTTCGGTTATATTTAATAATATATGTCACAGGAAAGACTGCTATATATATATATATATATATATATATATATATATATATATATGAAAACTATATATATATATATATATATATATATATATATATATATATATATATATATATATATATATATATATATATATATATATATATATATATATATATATATATATATATATATATATAACTATAAGTTAACTCTCTCTTACAGCGCTCTCATTGGCTCTGAGCCACACACACAAATTACCTGGAGTTTCATTAGGTGGCCCTGAGATCAGGTGGAAGTGGTTGGGCACCCTGAGCACATACGTTCACAAGTGGCGCCCTTATCAGTATGTGTGAACTCACTTGTGAGATAAGTCGCATTTTTCTAACCTCACTAAAGCCTTGTGCTGCGCAGAACGACTCTTCACTCGTCTCAAGCACACGACTAGTCGTACCTTGGTGGTTCAGTGGGCGAGGATAGATGGTCGGGGTTAGCTTTGTTCTCTGTTGATAGATAGTTGGCTACTGAGTTATGATAAAGCAATAGATAATGAGTGAAGCCCAGAGGAAAGAGGTTGATGTAGCAGTTGCTTCACACATTTGTCATATTGCTTCGTTTTGTTTTCCTTTAACTTTAGTAATGTAAAATGATTGAATAACACACATGATTTTATTGTGTTTTGAAATACAATATAGATTTATAGGCTTTCTGTGAAACGTTTTTTAAAATTGTGATTTGATATAAAATACAAAATAAAAGTGTGTAACAATTTAAAATTATTTGGAACGGTGACTTCTTTTTATAGTACGCTTGCTTCCTCTGACTGTAGCTCCTGGTCACCGCCTCAGCTGTCTCGCTCAACGGTGTAGCAGAGCATATTCTCTTGTAACCCGTCCTCACACCAAGTCTATTCCATCCAGCGGTCGACCCTACTCCCTGTTATGTTCATCCATGGCTCGGACATCATGCCCACCACAGCCTGGGGTGTCATGCCCACCCCAACCTGGGGCATCATGCCCCAGAGGCATGAGTGCACAGGAAGACACCAGCAGGGGTGGTGTCGCTGCCGTAGTGATGGCCGGCGGCATCATAATATGGACTTTATGATGACTTATTGACTGCCTCTGATAGTGAGAGTCGGCCCGCGGCGCTCACCATGTCTCCGGTGATGTCTGGGCTGATGCCGCCCACATTTGTACTTGGCTAATGTTTACCCATACACCTTTACACATTCACACACACACACACACACTCACACACACACACACACACACACACACACACACACACACACACACACTGTGTGTGTGTGTGTGTGTTTTTGTTCACGAAATTGTTCACGACTTTTGTTAGGCCAAAGCTAGAATATGCAGCGGTTGTGTGGTGCCCATATCTTAAGAAGCACATCAACAAAAGGTGCAAAGACATGCTACTAAGTGGCTCCCAGAACTGAAGGGCAAGGGCAAGAGGCATTATATATACGTTAGAGGCATTAAATATGCCAAAACTGGAAGACAGAAGAAAAAGAGGTGATATGATCACTACATACAAAATAGTAACAGGAATTGATAAAATTGATTGGGAAGATTTCCTGAGACCTGGAACTTTAAGAACAAGAGGTCATAGATATAAACTAGCTAAACACAGATGCCGAAGAAATATAAGAAAATTCACTTTCGCAAACAGAGTGGTAGACGGTTGGAACAAGTTAAGTGAGAAGGTGGTGGAGGCCAAGACCGTCAGTAGTTTCAAAGCGTTATATGACAAAGAGTGCTGGGAAGACGGGACACCACGAGCGTAGCTCTCATCCTGTAACTACACTTGTTCAATCTACCCTATCAATTCTCAAGGGAATTGATAGGGTAGATAAAGACAGGTTATTTAACACAAGGGGCACACGCACAAGGGGACACATGTGGAAACTGAGCGCCCAAATGAGCCATAGAGATTTTAGAAAGAACTTTTTTAGTGTCAGAGTGGTTGACAAATGGAATGCATTAGGAAGTGATGTGGTGGAGGCTGACTCCATACACAATTTCAAGTGTAGATATGATAGAGCCCAATAGGCTCAGGAATCTGTACACCTGTTGATTGACGGTTGAGAGGCGGGACCAAAGAGCCAGAGCTCAACCCCCGCAAGCACAACTAGGTGAGTACACACACACACACACACACACATTGCTGAATAGCCAAATCAGGAGAAAAACAACAGTAAAGGAACAGGTTATGAAATTAAGGATAGGGGCAGAAGGATTCACTACAAACGACAAGGAAGTGTGTGAGGAACTGAATAAGAAATTCCAGGAGGTCTTCACCTTGAAGCAAGGAGAAATCCCAGAGATAAGAGAGGGAATAGCTAACCAGGAACCACTGGAAGAGTTTGAGATTACCAGCGGGGAAGTAAGGAAGTGTTTACTAGAGTTGGATGTGACAAAGGCTATAGGCCCAGATGGAATCTCCCCTTGGATACTAAAGGAAGGAGCAGAAGAACTGTGCCTACCACTCTCCATAGTGTATAACAAATCACTGGCAACAGGGGAACTGCCAGAAATTTGGAAAGCAGCTAACGTAGTCCCGATATACAAGAAAGGGGATAGACAGGAGGCACTGAATTACAGACCAGTGTCCCTAACCTGCATACCATGCAAGCTGATGGAGAAGATTGTGCGAAGAAAGCTAGTGGAGCACCTGGAGCGAAAGAACTTTGTAACAGCATCAACATGGGTTCAGGAATGGCAGGTCCTGCCTCACAGGGTTACTTGAATTCTATGACCAGGCATAAAAAATAAGGCAATTAAGAGAAGGGTGGGCAGACTGCATATTTTTGGATTGTCAGAAAGCCTTTGACACAGTGCCACACAAGAGGCTAGTGAAAATGCTGGAGATGTAGGCTGGAGTGAGAGGGAAGGTACTCCATTGGATAAAGGAGTACCTAAGCAACAGGAGACAACGAGTCAGTGTGAGGGGTGAGGTCTCAGATTGGCGAGACGTTACGAGTGGAGTCCCGCAGGGGTCAGTCCTTGGACCTATACTGTTTCTGATATATGTAAATGATCTCCCAGAGGGTATAGAATCGTTTCTCGCAATGTTTGCCGATGATGCAAAAATTATGAGGAGGATTGAAACTGAGGACGATAGTAGGAGGCTACAAGATGACCTAGACAGACTGAGTGAATGGTCCAACAAATGGCTGTTGAAGTTCAACCCAAGTAAATGCAAAGTAATGAAACTAGGCAGTGGAAACAGGAGGCCAGACACATGGTACAGAATAGGAGATGAAGTACTTAAAGAAACGGACAGAGAGAAAGATCTAGGAGTTGATATCACACCAAACCTGTCTCCTGAAGCCCACATAAAGAGAATAACGTCTGCGGCGTATGCGAGGCTGGCTAACATCAGAACAGCGTTCAGGAACCTGTGTAAGGAATCATTCAGAATCTTGTACACCACATATGTAAGACCAATCCTGGAGTATGCGGCCCCAGCATGGAGCCCGTACCTTGTCAAGCACAAGTCGAAGCTGGAAAAAGTCCAAAGGTATGCTACTAAACTAGTCCCAGAACTAAGAGGCATGAGTTACGAGGAAAGGCTGCGAGAAATATACCTTACAACACTGGAAGACAGAAGAGTAAGGGGAGACATGATCACAACCTACAAAATCCTCCGAGGAATCGACCGGGTAAACAAAGATACACTATTCAACACTGGTGGGACGAGAACAAGGGGACACAGGTGGAAACTGAGTACCCACATGAGCCACAGAGTCGTTAGAAGGAACTTTTTCAGTGTCAGAGTAGTTAACGGATGGAATGCATTTGGCAATGATGTGGTGGAGGCTGACTCCATACACAGTTTCAAATGTAGATATGATAGAGCCCAATAGGCTCAGGGATCTGTACACCAGTTGATTGACAGTTGAGAGGCGGGACCAAAGAGCCAAAGCTCAACCCCCGCAAGCACAAATAGGTGAGTACAAATAGGTGAGGACACACACACACACACACACACACACAGACACACACACACACACACACACACACACACACACACACACACACACACACACACACACACACACACACACACACACACACACACACACACACACACACACACACACACACACACACAGTAGAAGACCCAGGCAGGAGTATGATGACAACAACAAAGCATGTATAGATGAACTGCAGAAGGCAGCAACACTAGCCCACAGAATGAGAGCGAAGCTGCTGATCATGGGGGACCTAAATCATGGAGAGATAAATTGGGAATCAAGGAATCCCCATGGAGGGGACGAAACGTGGGGAGCAAAATTAGTAGATGTTATAGAGAGGAATTTCCTGACACAACATGTGAAGGAAGACACAAGGGAAAGAGGAGGAGATGCACCGAGCCTATTAGACCTGATTTTCACCCAGAACGTAGAAGATATCGAGAATTTAGAGCATGAAATACCTCTAGGGGCCAGTGACCATTGTGTCCTAGTCTTTGACTACATGATGGAATTCAAACTTATGACCATGGGACAAGAGATCTGGGAAAGGAGAGCTGACTACAGGAAAGGGGACTATATGAGGATAAGGGACTATCTGGGTGAAGTGCAGTGGGAGGAAGAAATTAGAGGAAAAACAGTCCAAGATGTGATGGACCTAGTCATACAGAAATGCCAGGAGGCCGAAGAGAGATTTATACCAACGGTAAAGGGAAAAAATAAGAAGGAATATAATAACCCATGGTTTAATAGACAGTGTCAGGAAGCAAAAATGGCCAGCAGACGGGAGTGGAGGAAGTACAGAAGACAAAGAACAGAGGACAACAGAAGCAGATACAACAGAGCTAGGAACGATTACATTAACATAAGACGAACATCGGAAAGGGACTATGAGAACGATATTGCAATCAAAGCGAAAAAACAACCTAAGTTACTACACAGTCATATAAGAAGAAAAATGTCGGTGAACGACCAAGTGACAAGACTAAGGAAGACAGAGGGGGCATATACTGAAAGTGACAAGGAAATCTGCGAGGCACTGAATGCCAGTTTCCATGGAGTGTTCACTACCGAGCCTGAGCAGCTCCCATTGTTGGAAGGGGTTACCCTAGATGAAAGACTATCAGATATAGAGGTGACAGCAGAGGAGGTAATGAAACAGTTGACAACTCTAGATGCAACTAAAGCAGTTGGACCAGACAAAGTATCACCGTGGATACTAAAAGAAGCAGCACAGGCCCTCAGCGTGCCTCTGGCAATGATCTTTAATGAGTCACTTATGTCAGGAGAATTGCCCAGTTGCTGGAAGAAGGCAAATGTCGTGCCGATCTTCAAGAAAGGAGATAGGGAGGAGGCACTTAACTACAGACCTGTATCACTGACAAGCATCCCCTGTAAAATACTGGAAAGAATAATTAGGCTACGACTGGTTGCACACCTGGAGAACATTAGGTTTGTGAACAAACATCAACATGGGTTCTGGACAGGGAAATCGTGCCTAACAAACCTTCTGGAATTCTATGATAAAATAACGAGGATAAGACAGGACAGAGATGGTTGGGCAGACTGCATATTTCTGGACTGCCAAAAAGCCTTTGATACAGTACCGCACATGAGACTGCTGTTCAAGCTCGAGAGGCAGGCGGGGGTGGGGGGAAAGGTCCTAGAATGGATAAGGAACTACCTAACAGGAAGGAGCCAAAGAGTTACGGTAAGGGGCGAGAAGTCGGACTGGCGAACAGTAACAAGTGGAGTACCACAAGGATCGGTGCTGGGACCAATTCTATTTCTTGTATATGTTAACGACATGTTTACAGGCGTAGAGTCCTACATGTCGATGTTTGCGGATGATGCAAAGTTGATGAGAAGAGTTGTGACAGATGAGGATTGCAGGATCCTCCAAGAGGACCTGAACAGATTGCAGAGATGGTCAGAGAAATGGCTACTAGAATTCAACACGAGCAAATGTAAAGTTATGGAAATGGGACTAGGAGATAGGAGACCAAAGGGACAGTACACAATGAAGGGGAACAGCCTACCTGTAACGACGCGTGAAAGAGACCTGGGGGTGGACGTAACACCTAATCTATCTCCTGAGGCACATATTAATAGGATAACGACAGCAGCGTACTCTACACTGGCAAAAGTTAGAACATCATTCAGAAACCTAAGTAAGGAGGCATTTAGGGCGCTTTACACTGCCTACGTAAGGCCAGTCTTAGAGTATGCCGCCTCATCATGGAGTCCCCATCTGAAGAAGCATATAATGAAACTGGAAAAGGTTCAGAGGTTTGCAACGAGACTCGTCCCAGAGCTACGAGGGATGGGGTATGAAGAGCGCCTGAGGGAACTGTGCCTTACGACACTAGAAAGAAGAAGGGAGAGGGGGGACATGATAGGAATGTATAAGATACTCAGAGGAATTGACAGAGTGGACATAGACGAAATGTTCACACGGAATAGTAACAGAACGAGAGGACATGGATGGAAGCTTGAAACTCAGATGAGTCACAGAGATGTTAGGAAGTTTTCTTTTAGCGTGAGAGTAGTGGGGAAATGGAATGCACTTCAGGAACAGGTTGTGGAAGCAAATACTATTCATAATTTTAAAACCAGGTATGATAGGGATATAGGACAGGAGTCATTGCTGTAAACAACCGATGCTCGAAAGGCGGGATCCAAGAGTCAATGCTCGATCCTGCAGACACAACTAGGTGAGTACAACTAGGTGAGTACACACACACACACACGCACACGCCCACCTGGGCTGAGGTATGCTGAACTGTGTAACTACTATATGAGTACTGGAACACTTGATGATATATTGGACTTGTACCCAAGATTAACCATGTAATGTATCAATTATACAATGTATGTATGTGATGTAACTATATAACCTGAGCTTGTAAAAGCACCTACATCACCTTCAGTGATTAAGTGCTTAATTGCACACTAGTTTCTCTATCAGCTATCTCACCCCGTCAGAGCAAAAGAGACAAATGTATGTGAATGCATGTGTGTGTGTATATATGTATGTATACATGTATGTATATATGTATATGTACGTATATGTTTGTGTGTATGTATATGTATGTGTATAAAGTATATATGGAAGCTAATCAGAATTACATTTCATCTTTGTAAATGGACATTAATGACACTATGTAAAAGACACATCGAACACTTTGTGTAGGGCATACGTAAATCTGTGTATCTATGTATTTACGTATGTAGGTTAGCTTTGCATTTTAAAAGCACCGAATCACCTTCTGTGGTTGAGTGTTCATTAAACCCCTGAACTATATGTTTAACACATCTCTAACCCTGTCCATGGAGGACAGAAGAAAATGTATATATGCTGGTTAGCATTGTAAATGTCTGGCCACGTCTGTGGTAGAAAATAATAATAATAAAAAAAATAAAACACACACACACACACACACACACACACACACACACACACACACACACACACACACACACACACACACACACACACACACACACACACACACACACACACACACACACACACACACACACACACAGGGAATAGCTAACCAGGAACCACTGGAAGAGTTTGAGATTACCAGCGGGGAAGTAAGGAAGTGTTTACTAGAGTTGGATGTGACAAAGGCTATAGGCCCAGATGGAATCTCCCCTTGGATACTAAAGGAAGGAGCAGAAGAACTGTGCCTGCCACTCTCCATAGTGTATAACAAATCACTGGCAACAGGGGAACTGCCAGAAATTTAGAAAGCAGCTAACGTAGTTCCGATATACAAGAAAGGGGATAGACAGGAGGCACTGAATTACAGGCCAGTGTCCCTAACCTGCATACCATGCAAGCTGATGGAGAAGATTGTGCGAAGAAAGCTAGTGGAACATCTGGAGCGGAAGAACTTTGTAACACATCATCAACATGGGTTCAGGGATGGCAGGTCCTGCCTCACAGGGTTATTGACCAGACCACACACTAGAAGCTGAAGGGAAGACGACGTTACGGTCCGTCCTGGACCATTCTCAAGTCAATTCTCACAGGGTTACTTTAATTCTATGACCAGGCAACAAAAATCTAGCAAGAAAGAGAAGGGTGGGCAGATTGCATATTTTTGGATTGCCAGAAAGCCTTTGATACAGTACCACATAAGAGGCTAGTGAAAAAGCTGGAGATGTAGGCTGGAGTGAGAGGGAAGGTACTCCATTGGATAAAGGAGTGCCTAAGCAACAAGAGACAACGAGTTCAGTGTGAGGGGTGAGGTCTCAGATTGGCAAGACGTTTCAAGTGGAGTCCCGCAGGGGTCAGTCCTGGGACCTATACTGTTTCTGATATATGTAAATGATCTCCCAGAGGGTATAGACTCGTTTCTCGCAATGTTTGCTGATGATGCAAAAATTATGAGAAGGATTGAAACAGAGGATGATAGTAAGAGGCTACAAGATGACCAAGATAGACTGAGTGAATGTTCCAACAAATGGCTGTTGAAGTTCAACCCAAGCAAATGCAAAGTAATGAAACTAGGCAGTGGAAACAGGAGGTCAGACACAGGATACAGAATAGAAGATGAAGTACTTAATGAAACGGACAGAGAGAAAGATCTGGGAGTTGATATCACACCAAACCTGTCTCCTGAAGCCCACATAAAGAGAATAACGTCTGCGGCATATGCGAGGCTGGCTAACATCAGAACAGCGTTCAGGAACCTGTGTAAGGAATCATTCAGAATCTTGTACACCACATATGTAAGACCAATCCTGGAGTATGCGGCCCCAGTATGGAGCCAGTACCTTGTCAAGCACAAGACGAAGCTGGAAAAAGTATGCCACTAGACTAGTCCCAGAACTAAGAGGCATGAGTTACGAGGAGATGCTGCGGGAAATGCACTTTACGACACTGGAAGACAGAAGAGTAAGGGGAGACATGATCACAACCTACAAAATCCTCAGGGGAATCGACCGGGTAAACAAAGAAAAACTATTCAACACTGGTGGTACGTGTACAAGGGGGACACAGGTGGAAACTGAGTATGTAACAGTGAAAGTATTTTGCACTCTTTCATGTATAATTGTGAATTATAATTGTGGGTGGGTGTGTGTATGTGTGCGTGCGTGTGTGTGTGTGTGTGTGTGTGTGTTGGTGAGGTGGCATGCGGTAGTGGAAGAGTGAGCCGGCACAGCTTTGCTGACGGCAGTACTTTCAACAAAGAGAGCCTTGTGTACTGCAGGACCCGCCTGGGTCCTATAAGGGTTAGTTTTGCTTCTCAGGCCTTATTTGGGCATGAGGAAGAGAGTACACAGCTTCCCCCACGTTGGGGATGGCTGGTAGATTCAGTTAGCGACCGCCTTACACAGAGAGAGGGTGACCAGCCAGTCTTCCTCACCCTGACGGGTGACACCCCAGGCACCCTCAGGGTGTATCCGTCTGAGTTGTGAGGTAAAAGTGTCAGTAATGCATTGTCTTGATTGGGTGTCTTAGTGGTGACGAGCTGAACCATTTAGCCATGTATGGTGTGGGCGTGTATGGTGTGGGCGTGTATGGTGTGGGCGTGTATGGTGTGGGCGTGTATGGTGTGGGCGTGTATGGAGTGGGTGATCCCCCCCCTTTTAATCTGGTCAATATTGTGTTAAATAATAGAATGTCAGTGTTAAATATCAATTACTGGAATTTGGAATAATGAAATAATTTGGTAATAAACATCTATGTGTAGAATAACAAACTTGACTTTTGTTCAGTCCTCTTTTTGAATCAATGTCCCCACAAGTAAGAGTTAAGGCTAGAGAGATATCTTGATGAACACGTGAGAGATAACTAAATTAAGCAGTGTTCCAGTCGCATTGTTTAAGTGGAAGTGAATGTAGATTCAATGACAGGTGGTGGCAGCAAACATCAGAACATCTTAGAATAATAACATCATTCATGGATCATACATAGAAACAAGTCAGTCTACTCTCCCTACTCTTCTTATTCCTCCTACATCACTCTACTCCTCCTCCTTCATTCTCTCCCTCCTGCCTCCCCTCTTCCCGTTCGCTTCCCGTTTTCTATTCCCGCTCGCCTCTTCTCCACCTCAGTTCCTGCCTCAACCTCCCCCATGTTCTATCCACCCATCCCCTCTCTTCTCTTCCTTCCTCCTCTCTCCTTCTTCCTTTTACTTTGTTTTTGATTTTCTACACAAGCCAACAACCTCCCCCCCCCCCCCCGTTACAAGTACCCACATGAGCCACAGGGACGTTTTTGTCAGTGTCAGAGTAGTTAACGGATGGAATGCATTAGGCAGTGATGTGGTGGAGGCTGACTCCATACACAGTTTCAAATGTAGATATGATAGAGCCCAATAGGCTCAGGAATCTGTACACCAGTTGATTGACAGTTGAGAGGCAGGACCAAAGAGCCAAAGCTCAACCCCCGCAAGCACAAATAGGTGAGTTATATATATATATATATATATATATATATATATATATATATATATATATATATATATATATATATATATATATGCAAACAAGCCTGAATGGTCCCCAGGACTATATACAACTGAAAACTCACACCCCAGAAGTGACTCGAACCCATACTCCCACAACTGGTATGTACAGGGACGCCTTAATCCGCTTGACCATCACGACCGGACATAAGGAAGTGATAGCCGAGGCTATATGAACCACTTCCCCGCCGGCACTCGGATGGTAATCTTGGGCATAGCATTTTATCAAATCACCTCATTCTTTGGGGCACACGTGAGGAACACAAATGCAAACAAGCCTGAATGGTCCCCAGGACTATATACAACTGAAAACTCACACCCCAGAAGTGACTCGAACCCATACTCCCACAACTGGTATGTACAGGGACGCCTTAATCCGCTTGACCATCACGACCGGACATAAGGAAGTGATAGCCGAGGCTATATGAACCACTTCCCCGCCGGCACTCGGATGGTAATCTTGGGCATAGCATTTTATCAAATCACCTCATTCTTTGGGGCACACGTGAGGAACACAAATGCAAACAAGCCTGAATGGTCCCCAGGACTATATACAACTGAAAACTCACACCCCAGAAGTGACTCGAACCCATACTCCCACAACTGGTATGTACAGGGACGCCTTAATCCGCTTGACCATCACGACCGGACATAAGGAAGTGATAGCCGAGGCTATATGAACCACTTCCCCGCCGGCACTCGGATGGTAATCTTGGGCATAGCATTTTATCAAATCACCTCATTCTTTGGGGCACACGTGAGGAACACAAATGCAAACAAGCCTGAATGGTCCCCAGGACTATATACAACTGAAAACTCACACCCCAGAAGTGACTCGAACCCATACTCCCACAACTGGTATGTACAGGGACGCCTTAATCCGCTTGACCATCACGACCGGACATAAGGAAGTGATAGCCGAGGCTATATGAACCACTTCCCCGCCGGCACTCGGATGGTAATCTTGGGCATAGCATTTTATCAAATCACCTCATTCTTTGGGGCACACGTGAGGAACACAAATGCAAACAAGCCTGAATGGTCCCCAGGACTATATACAACTGAAAACTCACACCCCAGAAGTGACTCGAACCCATACTCCCACAACTGGTATGTACAGGGACGCCTTAATCCGCTTGACCATCACGACCGGACATAAGGAAGTGATAGCCGAGGCTATATGAACCACTTCCCCGCCGGCACTCGGATGGTAATCTTGGGCATAGCATTTTATCAAATCACCTCATTCTTTGGGGCACACGTGAGGAACACAAATGCAAACAAGCCTGAATGGTCCCCAGGACTATATACAACTGAAAACTCACACCCCAGAAGTGACTCGAACCCATACTCCCACAACTGGTATGTACAGGGACGCCTTAATCCGCTTGACCATCACGACCGGACATAAGGAAGTGATAGCCGAGGCTATATGAACCACTTCCCCGCCGGCACTCGGATGGTAATCTTGGGCATAGCATTTTATCAAATCACCTCATTCTTTGGGGCACACGTGAGGAACACAAATGCAAACAAGCCTGAATGGTCCCCAGGACTATATACAACTGAAAACTCACACCCCAGAAGTGACTCGAACCCATACTCCCACAACTGGTATGTACAGGGACGCCTTAATCCGCTTGACCATCACGACCGGACATAAGGAAGTGATAGCCGAGGCTATATGAACCACTTCCCCGCCGGCACTCGGATGGTAATCTTGGGCATAGCATTTTATCAAATCACCTCATTCTTTGGGGCACACGTGAGGAACACAAATGCAAACAAGCCTGAATGGTCCCCAGGACTATATACAACTGAAAACTCACACCCCAGAAGTGACTCGAACCCATACTCCCACAACTGGTATGTACAGGGACGCCTTAATCCGCTTGACCATCACGACCGGACATAAGGAAGTGATAGCCGAGGCTATATGAACCACTTCCCCGCCGGCACTCGGATGGTAATCTTGGGCATAGCATTTTATCAAATCACCTCATTCTTTGGGGCACACGTGAGGAACACAAATGCAAACAAGCCTGAATGGTCCCCAGGACTATATACAACTGAAAACTCACACCCCAGAGTTTGTTTGCATGTTTGTGTTCCTCACGTGTGCCCCAAAGAATGAGGTGATTTGATAAAATGCTATGCCCAAGATTACCATCCGAGTGCCGGCGGGGAAGTGGTTCATATAGCCTCGGCTATCACTTCCTTATGTCCGGTCGTGATGGTCAAGCGGATTAAGGCGTCCCTGTACATACCAGTTGTGGGAGTATGGGTTCGAGTCACTTCTGGGGTGTGAGTTTTCAGTTGTATATAGTCCTGGGGACCATTCAGGCTTGTTTGCATTTGTGTTCCTCACGTGTGCCCCAAAGAATGAGGTGATTTGATAAAATGCTATGCCCAAGATTACCATCCGAGTGCCGGCGGGGAAGTGGTTCATATAGCCTCGGCTATCACTTCCTTATGTCCGGTCGTGATGGTCAAGCGGATTAAGGCGTCCCTGTACATACCAGTTGTGGGAGTATGGGTTCGAGTCACTTCTGGGGTGTGAGTTTTCAGTTGTATATAGTCCTGGGGACCATTCAGGCTTGTTTGCATTTGTGTTCCTCACGTGTGCCCCAAAGAATGAGGTGATTTGATAAAATGCTATGCCCAAGATTACCATCCGAGTGCCGGCGGGGAAGTGGTTCATATAGCCTCGGCTATCACTTCCTTATGTCCGGTCGTGATGGTCAAGCGGATTAAGGCGTCCCTGTACATACCAGTTGTGGGAGTATGGGTTCGAGTCACTTCTGGGGTGTGAGTTTTCAGTTGTATATAGTCCTGGGGACCATTCAGGCTTGTTTGCATTTGTGTTCCTCACGTGTGCCCCAAAGAATGAGGTGATTTGATAAAATGCTATGCCCAAGATTACCATCCGAGTGCCGGCGGGGAAGTGGTTCATATAGCCTCGGCTATCATTTCCTTATGTCCGGTCGTGATGGTCAAGCGGATTAAGGCGTCCCTGTACATACCAGTTGTGGGAGTATGGGTTCGAGTCACTTCTGGGGTGTGAGTTTTCAGTTGTATATAGTCCTGGGGACCATTCAGGCTTGTTTGCATTTGTGTTCCTCACGTGTGCCCCAAAGAATGAGGTGATTTGATAAAATGCTATGCCCAAGATTAC
>NC_059587.1:23299495-23321995 GCF_020424385.1 Procambarus clarkii
TTAAAGTTTCATTGTTCATATTTTGTGTTTTACGTGTTCCTCCCTCTAACTTACCACAGACAACAGGCAAGCAGTCTATCTTTTTTTGTAAGCGTGACCAGGCATTGACACCTGCCATTGGAGGACTGCCGAACATTAATACTCCAACACTTTCCCGTCACATTTAATGGGGGCCTGTCCTAGGAGCTTCACTCAGGTACTAGTACCAGAACATTAATTTGTGGTAAGCGTACTTCGCTTTGCTAATGTAGCTTTTCAATATTATCATTAATTTTCATATTTATATGGTGCTGTGGGTATTGTGCATTCCGAGAGTAGCATATGGTGAGTGTGAGATAACTTTGGATTACGTGGTGACTGTAGGCCTCAGTCATTCTCTTAATTGGTCATCTCTCCCTCCGTGTTATTACTCGTGTTTACCACCTTTTGTCCCCAGGATATTTCTCACATTATCGGCAGATCATCATTGTGGTACCCTGGTACTTTGGTTTGTCTTCGGGTCAAAGCACCCTATCTTCTGCAATCCGACCGAAGTTGGATAAGAGGGCCATAGTTCCTCAAGTACGGACTAAGTTGCTGAGTTGGGACCTCAGCAGCAGTTCTCGTCACCAGTTGACACTCGCACCCCTACACGTCGGTCAGAGATGATGATATTTACTTAGGTAGGGAATTAGCTTTCTTTTTACAGAGCACAAAGTTCGCTAATTCTGTAAGTATCATATTTCATTTAGTGGGAAACCCTTGCTTATGTCCTATAGAGACTCTGCAAGGTATGCCTACATTCTTGGACTACCTAATTTACTTTTAGAGCAATTAAATGTTTCATTTGTTTTAGAAACTCAGTTTCACTTATTTAGTAGGATTTTCTTGCCCTTATTCTCTTACATTGAGTACCGGGTACAAGATTTCCTGCGATTTTGATTGACTAATCATTTACCATCCTATAATTAACGTTAATTGTTAAAGATTAACATTCCACAGGATAGTTACCAGTTGCCACGTTATCCTGTTTCTGACATTAACCATATCATAACTATATTCGTTGTACATTTATTTGCTATCTTTCACCATGCTTCGTCTCCAAGCTTTCCGTAACGATCCAGCAGGTGAAATAGGGACCTTAAGTCGTGCCAAGAGGATGAAATTACAAACTCTTGCACACGAGTATCAACTAGATGTTCCCCATGGAACCAACAAAAATGAAATACAAAACTTAATCATGGATCACCTCTTAGATGAAGGGACAATTGACTCTGAAACTCACGAAACTTATTCTATTGCAGATAAACCTGATTTGGCAACTTTTGCGTCATTCAAAAACAATACTAAAAAGAACCTAATTTCATTTTTATAGTTTTTTACCTTTTGCTTTAAAATTGCAATGTACCTATTGCTACCCAATCTCCCAATCTTTATGCATCCAATCTGAACATCTTTATCATTGTGATCATTGCTGTCGGAAAATCCGACACCATTTAATATATCATACAGACAGATAATAATTGCTGCTGTATTACCAACAAGTTACCCATAGAAAACGTAACTTGTAGTGGAATTACCGTCTAAAGAAAACGGGATATCATCACCACATACCATTATAAATTCACCAGCTATTCTGCTGGGAATTATTCTTAAATACATTAGTCTTTGGACTTTACCATCATAAAACATCTCATATAAATTAACTTAATTATCAGTATTAAAGTAGAGTAAATGTGACCCTTCTATCACTTATTGACATCTGGACAATGTAGGCCAGGCGTCAGTGGGGAAGGAGGGCAGCCATTGTTTATATTGAGACCAGAGGCGCAGGGAGCAAATTCGGCTCCTGTTAATTTTACTTGGACGTAGTGTTATGGAAACCAAAGGTGTACCATCTTCAACACGCTGTCAACAAATCAAGTTAAGTGTTCTTTCCGAAACCCATTATCTATCATTAGTGGCCATTAATGTCATTGGGTAGGGTTAGTCGGTTAGAGCACGAGATCCTCAAACCTCAAACTAAAGGTAATTAAGCCAGGTCTTTAAGGTTCCATGTACAGTGTTTTCTCTGATATAGCTTGTCATATATAGGTATCTGGCTTTACAGCTAGCGCCCTTTTGACAGGTCAAGACGAGGAAGACTTTGTGCACCAGTTACTGGGTGATGGAAGCTACCTCAAAGAGGATAATTTGGTGTCTACACCCTAGTTATACCTGGTGGACTAACCTGCTGTACTATAAGATAAGGAACCTTTTCAATGTATGTAGTTAATACTGTAGTTTGATTGGCTGCATATATATTTAATTAATATAAACCCCCCTAATGTGTAGAGGATCAATTTGTGAGATTGAGACTATTGCAGAAATACAGTCCACTTATCATTATACAAATTGCTATCGAAGTATATAAATTAACGTAAATATATATTCATATAAATTAAATAAATATAAATCTCACAGGTCGGTTCCCACATTATTTGGTCCTTCGAACTGGATGACGGATTATTTGATCCTTTGAACCCACATTTGGTCATCTTAGTACCGGATGAACCAGTTAACCAGTGGATTCATTAAATAAACTAGTGCAGTGTGATTTAAACAAAACAGCAGTCAAAGGCGGCAGCGTTGTCTCCAGCGAGTTCACGAGCCCCGCTCAGCCCAGTTAAGCCTCATCAGCGGTTTCATGCACACCCACAGATATTTGGTGGCGTGTTATTCTGTGAAATGACAGCGCTAATATTGAAGCCAGCCAAAGTAGTGGCTGTGGTGTCGCGTGATTGTTCACGGATTTCGTGGTGTTAAATTTCGTGAGAGATTATCTACGAATTTTGTGGACTTTATTTCGCGAGGTCACTAATAATATTTAATACTTCTAGATAATATTAGAAGTTTCATAGAGGCTATTATCAATAATTGTGTATATTATTTCTCCAAAATAGAGAATTATTTAATATATATTGCACTAGTGATCACAGTATAATATTTACTAATTGCCAACCCACAACAGGGTAGGATATTAACCATTGACTAGTTGAACTATTATCGTTCATCCTAGTCCCATTATTACCATAGTCAGTTGTACTATATTGAATAACCTAGCACCATTAATGAATGGTCCAGACCCTATTTTGGGTGTAATTTTTATCAACTCGAATTGAGTTGTATATATAATAATTTACTTAAGATCATTACACCTTTGAGTGATTAATTAGTGTCTATTCCATCCTAGGGTGATATAGAAGAGCTAACCTAAAGGTACTTCCAGTGACACTGGTTTATCACTCAAATCATTAGTGTGTATGATTGTGTATATATAATGTGTATTAATTTTAAGTGCTAACCTCTAGTAGAGGTAGGATTATTGCCTAGTAAGTGCAGAATTTACCCTAGGCTATCATTAGTGTTTGTTCAGTATTATGAGCAGCCCAAGTACAAGTCCCACAAGGCTTCACCAACTAGCCAGTATGGATAATGCAGGGAGAATGAAAAGAACCCTTGCAGGTCTTAAAGGCCACTTAACAAGACAGATCAAGAAATGTGAAGATTTGTCACAACAATCTCAAGTTGATTATGCTGACCTGGAAAGCTATTATCAAGCAGCTGCAGGTAAATTTGAGCAAATTAAATGTCAAATAGCAACATATGTGGCTGAACTTGCCAACACTAATTTATCAGAAACAGAAATAGACGACATTATGGTTGATCTTGCGAATTATGAAGATCAAACTCAGGCCACGTTACAGCCTTATGTCAAATTAATTGCCCAGAACAAGGCAACAACAACAACAGTTGCATCTAATACGAGTCAAGCAGAAGCTCGACTCCCTCCAATTAATTTACCCACTTTCTCAGGAAAAGATGAGGAAGATTGGGACGAATTTTGGAACAAATTCGTTGACCTTGTTGACTCAAAACAATCTTTACCAAAGAGTAGTAAATTCTCTTATTTGCAAGGCCAATTATCAGGTGAGGCTAAAACAGTAGTATCCCATCTGAGATTAACTAATGACGGCTATGATCTGGCAGTAAAACTCCTCAAGGATAATTATGCTGATCCAGAAGTAAGAACATCACATTTAGTTCATGAGCTGTTGCATTTACCCCCACCGGAGGCTTCAGCTGATTCACTCCAACTCTTCAAGCTGGAGGTAGAATCATTGATCAATGCCCTCAGCCTGACAGCAGATACAAACGGGCTGAGTGGGTCTTGAAAATAATTGTCCAGGAGAAAATACCTAGGGACATATTGAGACAAATGAGTGCTCATTACAATAAAAGTATCTTATCCATGAATGAAATATCTGAAGGTTTAAAGTCAGTAGTTCATCAATTACGAACACATAACAAATTAAAACCACCAAGTAAACCTTCAGAAACCAATAATAGTAAACCACAGAGTACCAAAGGTACTCCAAATCAATCTAGACAATGTAATTCAACACCAAAGTGGAACAGTGGCAGTGTGGGCGTATATGCAGTGGGACCCTCCAAGCCTATAGTTCCTGTGTCACCCAAGAACGTGACACCAAAGGGTACTGGAAACTATGGAACATGTTTGTTCTGCAATGAGAAACATTCAATGTACCACTGCCCTAATTTTCCTGATAGTGACGCCCGTGTTGAGCGACTCAAAGATTTGCAACATTGCACGAGGTGCCTCAGGAAACATAACATCAACGACTGTGATACCCAATTACAAACCTGTAATAGGTGTAACAAAGGTCAGCACCATGCAGCATTGTGTAGAGACACCAAAACAACGTCTCCAAACCCCAAGGTGGAAGATAGCATTCCCACCTCAGTACAGTACTGCAAGGTGCAACCAACAAAGAGTGTCCAATCGGCAAAGTCTAAAGGTAATACGACTTTGCCTACTGCCCAAATTACCATCCTGAATAAGAGGGCCAAGGTCCATACCCGTGGGTTGTTTGACCAAGGGTCCCAGAGAACATATGTCACTAAAAAGTTGGCAGATGAACTACAATTAAGGCCTGTAGCCCAGATGTCATTCAACATCTCAGGGTTTGTAACAGATGCAGGACCTCAAGTCTACCAGGTGGTACAACCATCAGTACGCTTAGGCAGGTACGTCTGTCGAGTACAAGCCATTGTGGTGGACAAAATACCAGTAGACCTACAAGTTCAAGGTCTGAGAGCAACAGCCAAATTCCTGAGAAATAGAGGAATAAAATTGGCAGATAATATTAAGTCTGATCACCTCACTGACTTCGGTCTCCTTGTAGGGACAGACTATTGTCATCGATTCATCGGTAGCCCTACTAAATATCAGGGTATAACCATGTTAAACTCTGCAGGAGGTAAATTACTCTCAGGCCCAGTATCAAGCCTGAGGAGACCTATGCCTGCAGATAAACAATACCAGTAGAAATCTAAATTTGTCAGCTGATTATATTTCTCCAGTAGCATTATACTAAGGAGATTACAGCTGACTATAGCAACAGAGGTTGATGTTAGTATCATCATTTAAAGCTGAAGATGAGTTCATGAGGCCTCAGTGGCAAATCAGTGAACAGTAGCCTAAAACAGCTACAAGTCACTGCGACCAATGTCACTGAACCCACTGCAGTCTCAGAACCATACTTTACTTTAATGATGAGCTATTCAATCTTCTGAATCAATTAACTAAATTAAACCCCAATAAATCTGATGACTGATTTGATACATTTATTATTTAATCAAGATGTATTCCATGGGCCTCAGTGTTTATATATCAGTGACCAGTTACCTGAACAAACTTCAAGTTATATCTATGTCACTGATCTCACTGTAGTCCCTGAATCATACTTGACTGTAGTACTTGATCACATTCAGTCTTCTGGGTTAAATAATATGTAATAAGGCTTGAATATTAGCCTTTCAAGAGTTAACAGGGAAATGAAATCGCATTAGACTTCTAACCCCTGCAACTTTAGTACGGGACATCCGTCCTGTACGAACAGACGCACAAATGTGTGATTGCTAACTACTAACATCAAATTAATCTAATAATTCGAAGGAGGAGTATCGGTGTTCGTCTGTTCTAAATAGGACTTCGACCCGTGAGCAGCCCCTGGGGAATTATGTCGGAAAATCCGACACCATTTAATATATCATACAGACAGATAATAATTGCTGCTGTATTACCAACAAGTTACCCATAGAAAACGTAACTTGTAGTGGAATTACCGTCTAAAGAAAACGGGATATCATCACCACATACCATTATAAATTCACCAGCTATTCTGCTGGGAATTATTCTTAAATACATTAGTCTTTGGACTTTACCATCATAAAACATCTCATATAAATTAACTTAATTATCAATATTAAAGTAGAGTAAATGTGACCCTTCTATCACTTATTGACATCTGAACAATGTAGGCCAGGCGTCAGTGGGGAAGGAGGGCAGCCATTGTTTATATTGAGACCAGAGGCGCAGGGAGCAAATTCGGCTCCTGTTAATTTTACTTGGACGTAGTGTTATGGAAACCAAAGGTGTACCATCTTCAACACGCTGTCAACAAATCAAGTTAAGTGTTCTTTCCGAAACCCATTATCTATCATTAGTGGCCATTAATGTCATTGGGTAGGGTTAGTCGGTTAGAGCACGAGATCCTCAAACCTCAAACTAAAGGTAATTAAGCCAGGTCTTTAAGGTTCCATGTACAGTGTTTTCTCTGATATAGCTTGTCATATATAGGTATCTGGCTTTACAGCTAGTGCCCTATTGACAGGTCAAGACGAGGAAGACTTTGTGCACCAGTTACTGGGTGATGGAAGCTACCTCAAAGAGGATAATTTGGTGTCTACACCCTAGTTATACCTGGTGGACTAACCTGCTGTACTATAAGATAAGGAACCTTTTCAATGTATGTAGTTAATACTGTAGTTTGATTGGCTGCATATATATTTAATTAATATAAACCCCCCTAATGTGAAGAGGATCGATTTGTGAGATTGAGATTATTGCAGAAATACAGTCCACTTACCATTATACAAATTGCTATCGAAGTATATAAATTAACGTAAATATATATTCATATAAATTAAATAAATATAAATCTCACAGGTCGGTTCCCACAATTGCTGTCTTCTTATATGTGCTGTCAATCTGCTGTATGGTGTCTATTAATCTTGTTTAAATTACCAGTCAAGCTGTCAATGTAATCAATCAGAGCTTTAATATACCAATGTGCTTTAATATACTTACTAATCTGTCTCATCTTATTTTTTTTCTTGCAATGTATTTGTTATCATTTTATTAATTCTGATAGAATTTACCTACTTAAAATTATCTGTTAGATTAAGGACCTGCCCGAAACGCTGCGCGTACTAGTGGCTTTACAAGATTATAAATACTGTTTATTTATTTATTTATTTATTTATTTATTTATGCATATACAAGAATGTACATAAGGAATGTGAGGATACAAATATGGTAATTACAGTCTTGTAAAGCCACTAGCACGCGCAGCGTTTCGGGCAGGTCCTTAATCTAAGAAAATTTTAAGGAGGTAAATACTTGCAAAATTTATAGACAAAAAGATGATAACAGTTACATGAAATGAAAAAAAAAGATGAGAGAAAATTGTAGGTACAGTATATTAAAGCACATAGGTAGCTAAGATTGATTGCAATGACAGCTTGAATGGTAGTTGACAAAAATTGGTAGGCACAATACAGCAGAAACAATATAAGATTGATTGCAATAACAGCTTGAATGGTAGTTGACAAAAATTGGTAGTCACAATACAGCATATGGCTAGCACATAAAAGAAGACAGCAATGAACACAATGATAAGGTTGTTTGATACTACATAAAAATTAGGAGATTGGGTAACACTAGGTACAGCGCAAATTTAAAGCTCAGTGTAGGAAACTAAGAAGATGAAGTTAGGTACTTTTTGGTTTTGCTTTTAAATAAGGCAAAAGTTTTACAGTTTTTCAATTCACTAGGGAGTGAGTTCCATAGACTAGGTCCCTTAATTTGCATAGAGTGTTTACACAGATTAAGTTTGACCCTGGGGATATCAAAGATATATTTACCATATCACAACTATATTCGTTGTACATTACTATACTACTATATTTACTACTGTACTATGCTATGTATTCTCACAAACCCAATGTACTTTCTTGTATATAAATAAATAAATAAATCAAGTCCAACTCGAAGATACAACACTCAAGTCTTGTCTAACCGTCAACATTGATGCTCCACCGTGACCGTCTCCCAGGATCACAACTCATGCAGTCATCCCGAGGAGAAAACCTTCACACAAACTGCATCTATTATAAACAAGATGAAAACTCACCAGTGTCTAGAGTGTGGGAAGAGATTCAGTCAGCTTGGACATATGAAGACTCACTTGTTAGTGCATTCAGGTGACAAACTTCATAATTGTCCAGAGTGTAGGAAGAGATTCAGACATCTTAGAAGTATTAAGACTAACTTGTTAGTGCATTCAGGTGATATACCTCATAAGTGTCCAGAGTGTGGGAAGAGATTCAGTCAGCTTGGACATGTGAAGACTCAGATGGTAGTGTATTCAGGTAATAAACCACATAAGTGTCCAGAGTGTGAGAAGAGATTCAGTCGGCTTGGACATGTGAAGACTCACATATTAATGCATTCGGGTGACAAACCTCATAATTGTCCAGAGTGTGGGAAGAGATTCAGACATCTTGTAAGTATGAAGACTCACATGCTAGTGCATTCAGGTGATAAACCTCATAAGTGTCCAGAGTGTGGGAAGAGATTTAGTCGGCTTGATTATGTGAAGACTCACATGTTAGTGCATTCTCATTATCTGCCGATGTAGACCTGACCAAATGTAAACCGTGTCAACAAAATTATTCACACACCCTCCGTCACTATGTGATGGAGTGCGAAAAGATACGTGAATTTAGAGACAATTCTATAATCCTCCCCGGGGACTGGTCAAGTCGTCTACTGCAATTTCGGATACCGGGCTAGAAACAACTTCGTTCACTGAGAAGTTTGTACATTCAAACCGTTTTTTTCGTATATGCGCTGGTTAGTGTTCGCTGCTGTTCTCGTCTGAATAAATACATGACACTTCATCATATAATTTGCGCTTCCATTAACAATGCTTAGCGCACTGTTTGTATTACTTTGTTTGTTAACAAAGCACTCTCGTATCAGAGAAGGGAAGGGAAGAGAACTCTCAGGGGGGAAAGCACCAAGTCATAAAGACTATATAGCATCAGAGGTCTATATATTATATATATCCTTTGTATATTGATTATATAAACATCAGAGGTCCACGGTTGTTCAACGTCCTCCCAGCGAGCATCAGAAATATTGCCGGAACAACCGTGGACATCTTCAAGAGAAAACTAGATAGTTTCCTCCAAGGGGTGCCGGACCAATCGGGCTGTGATGGGTATGTGGGCCTGCGGGCCGCTCCAAGCAACAGCCTGGTGGACCAAAACTCTCACAAGTCAAGTCTGGCCTCGGGCCGGGCTTGGGGAGTAGAACTCCCAGAACCCCATCAACCAGGTATATGTGGGCCTGCGGGCCGCTCCAAGCAACAGCCTGGTGGACCAAACTCTCACAAGTCAAGCCTGGCCTCGGGCCGGGCTTGGGGAGTAGAACTCCCAGAACCCCATCAAGCAGGTAAGCATTTGGAAGGGGTCAGGTTAAGGATTTGGGATGGCATGGGGGGAGGGAAGGATTGTGCCCAACCATTTGGACGGTCGAGGATTGATGTCTTCTCTTATTACAAATATAGTAATTACAGTCTTGTAAAGCCACTAGCACGCGCAGCGTTTCGGGCAGGTCATTAATCTAAGAAAATTTTAAGGAGGTAAATACTTGCAAAATTTATAGACAAAAAATGATAACAGATTACATGGAATGAAAAAAAAAGAAGATGAGAGAAAATTATAGGTACAGTATATTAAAGCACATAGGTAGCTATGATTGATTGCAATGACAGCTTAAAATGGTAATTGACAACAAATTGGTAGGCACAATACAGCAGAAACAATATAAGATTGATTGCAATGACAGCTTGAATGGTAGTTGACAAAAATTGGTAGTCACAATACAGCATATGGCTAGCACATAAAAGAAGACAGCAATGAACACAATGATAAGGTTGTTTGATATTACATAAAAATTAGGAGATTGGGTAACACTAGGTACAGAGCAAATTTAAAGCTCAGTGTAGGAAACTAAATAGATGAAGTTAGGTACTTTTTGGTTTTGCTTTTAAATAAGGCATCAGAGAAGATGAAGAAGAGAAGAGAAGAGAAGACAGAGAAGACATCTATTATTAAAATAACAAGGTGCAAACCATACCCCTTACAGTTGAAATCTGTTTATTTATATACTCGAAGGTACAGTGGGTTGTGAGAGTACATAACATTTGTTAAGAGGTGCATTGTAGCAAAATTTGAGTTGACGGAGTGGGTAGCACAAGATACAGTGTGAGTTTGAAACACATTTAGAAACAAGGCGCCGCCGAAGGAGGCTAATTTATTATGTACCCCATACTCAACCAGTGAGTAGTGAAGCAAAACATTGATTACATGTCATAAAGTTTTAATCAGACTTCAGTGGCTATTTTTACATTATCATTTACAACTAACTTACCGTAGTGTTTGAATGACGAAGAAGGAAAGACCCAATACATGTGAAAATGTGTTATTAAACCAAATTTTGGGACGAACTTACATTTATCAAGGTTTATCAAATTGAGAGAAAGATCTGGGGGTTGATATCACACCGAACCTGTCCCCAGAGGCCCACATCAAAAGGATATCATCAGCGGCATATGTTAGATTGGCCAACATAAGAACTGCCTTTAGAAATTTGTGTAAGTATAACAGTTCAAATATCAAAGATTGACGTCTACTAGAAAGGGTAATTACATTTTCTATAGAAACAGTAAAGAACAACAAATCTTTCAGTTAAAGAGATCCTACTAATCGCAAAATTATTCTTAATGAAGCTATATTGACAAATATAATTAATTACGAGGAGAGACTACGGGAATTAAACCTTACGTCACTGGGAGACAGAAGAGTTAGAGGGGACATGATCACCACATACAAGATTCTCAGAGGAATTGATAAAGACAGACTATTTAACATATGGGGCACACGCACTAGGGGACACAGGTGGAAACTGAGTGCCCAATTGAGCCATAGAGACGTTAGAAAGAATTTTTCAGTGTCAGAGTAGTAGACAAATGGAATGCATTAGGACGTGATGTGGTGGAGGCTGACTTCATACTCAGCTTCAAGTGTAGATATGACAGAGCCCAGTAGGCTAAGGAACCTGTACATCAGATGATTGACAGTTGAGAGGCGGGACTAAAGAGCAAGAGCTTAACCCCCGCAAGCACAACTAGGTAAGTACACACACACACACACACACTAATGCCCCTATTCACCTAGCAGTAAATTGGAATCTGGAAGTTAGAAAGTTGCTACAGGCTGCATCCTGGGAATGTGTGTGTTAGATAAAAATATATGTTGTTTAGATATGATGGAGGAAAAGAGGTCGAGAGTCGGTACATTAGACAACCGACGCTTAGAAAGGCGGGGTCCAAGAGCTAATAGCTAAATCCTGCATACTAAATTCTGCAAATAATAAATCAAAATATTTAATACGCACACATACATGTTTTACATGAATTTGCCTGAGGGCGACCATCTCTGATGGCCTCGACGGGACAGGAAGTCGGCGGTTGCTCAAAGGCCTCCCCCATCCCCGATAAACCTGAGGATTTTTCCGGCTTAATTTTAAACGGAAGTAATGTCTTGGCATTTACGGCTTCAGCGGGTGGGTGGGTCCGTGGGTTTATTACACTATGAGTGAAAAACAATCGATCGCCTGTTCTCTGTTTATATTGCCGCTTATTGAACAAAGAAAAAATCAATCAGGAACTTACTTAAGCACTTTCGTGATAATCAACACATCATAATATACTTTGGTTGATATGTTGATTAACAAGGAAGTGCTTAAGTAATTTCCTGTTTTAATTTTCCTTTGTGGTCTTCAACTCTACATTGTCATACTATTCATTACTTGTTATTTTTTTCGTGAAGCCTGTGAGGTGCGGGTATTAGATAAACTTGTAGCCAGTTTTTTATTCACAATTTGTAATTCCAGCACAATGTTGCGTATACCTATGCCTATTATTGAAAAAAGGATTTATACACACACACGCAAATATATATAAATATATATATATATATATATAATATATATATATATATATATATATATATATATATATATATATATATATATATATATATATATATATATATATATATATATATATATATATATATATATATATATATATATATATATATATATTATATATTATATATATATATATATATATATATATATATATATATATATATATATATATATATATATATATATATATATATATATATATATATATATATATATATATATATATATATAAACATGTCTCATTGAATATGACAGCATATTCTGTATTAACTATCTTCTGGTTTAGGTTTTCTATCAGACCTGGGGCCGGATTCAGGAAGGTACTTACGAAGGTTTTTCCTCTTAGCTAAGAGCGTTTTCCGTCTTAGCGCCTTCGTGGCGGCTACGTCCGTATTCAATTAACTACCCTAAGTGGAAAAACCTTCGTAAGTTTATTCCGGGATTTAAGTGTGGTTTCGACCACTCGTAGCTTTACATAAACTGGATATAAGTCATTTTTCTCTACTACATAACACTGGGATCGATTTATGATATTGGAACATGACCAAAATATTATAGCTGGTGAATCTATTAAAGAGGAGTCCTTCGTGTTAGTTATATATGCATTCTCTGCTTGAAACTTGAAGTAAATATGTGTTTGATGATAGTAGAATTAGTTTTATAATAGCAAGATATTATACCAGTAGTTATTAAGTAAATAAACACTGGTGAACATGAAATATGAGAGAAGGTGATGAGCCCTGCCTGATGGGATCATTTACTATCACCAAATGCCCCTGTTCACCTAGTAGTAAGGGTGTACCTTAGCTATACATATCCATTTCTAATTTATTTAGTTTGGTTTTATTTTGAAATTAAATCTGGGTGAGACATAAAATAAAAATATGCTGCACAAATGATGTTAGGTAAGGAAAAGGGTAAAAATGTCAAAAACTTTATTCATTGAATACATAAAGCTATAACTATGACTATATAGACTATTAAAAAAGAGAGAGGGAAGTAGGGGTCCAAGACCTCTTCCTGTTATACAATTTGGGTGTGGAACAAGTAATTATCAAAAGAAGGCACCATGCCGGGAAGGCTATGTAGCAGTAAGGCAGTGAGGTGAGGCAGCTACTTATTTGAGAAATGCTTATTTTATTTACCTTATAAGCTGAGGCAACTTATTTTATTTGAGGAATACTCAGCTGATTCCTCTACATTTAGCATGGAACAAATTTGTGTCCAAGACCTCTTCCTGTTACTCAATTTGGCTGTGTGTAACCAAACTAGAAGTGCTCTACAAATCAAGGGACCCAGAATGTGGAATGACCTCCCGAATCATGTCAAAGGCTGTACCTCTCTCAACCAGTTTAAGAGTTAAACCAAGTACTGCCTAATTAACTCCATGTAACCTAACTTACCTCCTAAATGTCAACCCATGTCTTGCTATTTTTTAAACAACGCTGTTCACCAACATGTGCAATTGCTGATTTATGCTATGTTAACCCCCCTTTATGTACTTTTTATTCCTTCTTTCAACACAATTTATACCTAATCCCGATTACTATTAAGTTTTAGTCTGTGTTTTTTTTTCCCCCACACCTTGCCCGAAATGCTATGAGTATTAGTGGCTTTAGGTATTGTCTAGCTCTGTCTATAAATCCAACATTATGTTTGTAAATCAACTGTATGTACTTTTCCTGAATAAAATGTATTTATTATTTATTTTTTAATCAGTAAGTATTAAAAGAAGGCACCAAGCTGGGAAGGCTATGTAGCACCATTGTGTGTAACAATAAACCAAATTTTTTTTAACAAATAATGCACCTGTATGGGAAAACAAATCCTGTCAGCTGTAAAAATATTGATGCAGTTATTTAAATGAAAAATATAATGAAAGAAATATTACTGGTTTATTTTTATCCTATCTTTTTGTACTGTACAGTATATCCAAGGAAGTGAAAAATTGAGACATAATGCACAATTTAATGAATGATTAGCATGGATTAGCAGTTCAAAAGAAATATGACTTGTATTACATATCAACATGAGATCTTAATGATCCATGGTCAACATGATTTAATAAGGATAATACAGTACTGTATTTGTAATAATACAAACTATAATTTAAAATCTTTATTACTGATTTTTTTTATTAAGAAGATTAGGTATACACAGCAATGTGCTGCCACCCTATTCTATATGGAATATTACACAGTGTAGATAAAAAACTAGCTATAAGTTTATCTAATACTCCCATCTCACAAGATGGTTAGACATACTGTACATGGAATCAATTTAGAAAATACCAGCCTCAATACAAAAAACAAATCAACTCTGACTAAACAACTCTAAGCAATTTTCACAAGAGGTAAGCACTGAATCATGGAAACATTATATTATAATTACTCTTACCAGTTTCTACAAAACTCCTCTCAAACAATGTATTTTTAAACATGTTTAGGTATACACAGCAATGTGCTGCTTCCCTATTCTGTCTAAAGGACCACACAGTGTAGATAAAAAACCAGCTACAAGCTCACCCAACATCCTCACCTCACAGGATGGCCAGTCATACATGGAATTAGGAGAGAACAAAATACTTAATGCTGATCTATTAGCCTCCACTGGCAAAATCTGGGTGCAGCACAAGAATATCTTCCAATATTCCTGAGTGTATGAAGTAATTACAGAGCTCAAAATACCTCATACCATTTGGTATGAAGTCACTGATAACAGGACAATCACAGATATAGTGTTGGAGAGTATGTTCTCTCAAGTAGGACTGAATACAGATTTTTTTTTTTCCACCAAGAGGGCTATAAACCCATGGAACCGCCTACCCGCTGAAGCCGTAAATGCCAAATTCCAGCTAAAAAATATCATTAAGACAATTGGCGGGCCCTTTAACAAGCCGCCGGCTTTCTGTCCTCTTCGAGGTCACTAGATAGTTGGTGGCCCTTGGGTAAATTCAGTAAATATATACAATAATTGTCAGCGCATCTTCCGAGCAACAAGGACAGCTACACAGTATCTCTTAGAATTACGTAGGTAAACAACAAATGTAACATATTTGTTTACTACAATCTCGGTGCTGGCTGTAGAAGTTGAAAAAACATTGTTTTACTTCGAAATATACTAATTTTATAAGAAAATTCGACGTAAATAGGAGGCAGTAGAGCTCCGATAAGCCAGCGCTAAATCTTCAATATGAAGAATGTTGCTGCTCTCTGATTGGCCAAACGAAACACAGTAGTGACCTCTATCGGCACGCAGGTGAACCAACAATTTTCTTCCTAAGTATACCTTATTGAATCGCACCTAAGCATCTTCTTAGGGCGCACTTAGGAACCTTCGTAGCAAACCCACTTACGAAGAAATACACAGAGCTTCCTGAATCTAGGTCCTAATTTGGGTGTGGAACAAGTAATTATCAAAAGAAGGCACCATGCCGGGAAGGCTATGTAGAAGTAAGGCAGTGAGGTGAGGCAGCTACTTATTTGAGAAATGCTTATTTTATTTACCTTATAAGCTGAGGCAACTTATTTTATTTGAGGAATACTCAGCTGATTCCTCTACATTTAGCTTGGAACAAATTTGTGTCCAAGACCTCTTCCTGTTACACAATTTGGCTGTGTGTAACCAAACTAGAAGTGCTCTACAAATGAAGGGACCCAGAATGTGGAATGACCTCCCGAATCATGTCAAAGGCTGTACCTCTCTCAACCAGTTTAAGAGTTAAACCAAGTACTGCCTAATAAACTCCATGTAACCTAACTTACCTCCTAAATGTCAACCCATGTCTTGCTATTTTTAAACAACGCTGTTCACCAACATGTGCAATTGCTGATTTGTGCTATGTTAACCCCCCTTTTTGTATTTTTATTCCTTCTTTCAACACTATACCTGAGGCAGTCTGCATAAGTGATGGACGATCCTGTACCACTGGACCTGGGAGTGTGAGTGGGGATGACAGACAGGATGATACCAGGCCGTATCAAGCAGTAGTGAACAGATATAAACGGCGAAACATTCAAAGACAGCGAGACGGTGACAGTGAGGATGAAATATTAAAGAGACCAAAAAATGAAGCCCTGCTCAGCAGGACGCGGGAGATGCAGACTAATGGAAGGAAGAGGCTGTTGTTCCCTACAGCGTGTCATCTGAACTTTCATCAAAAGCTGGAATGGACGGTTCGTTTGGCTAAGGAGTTTTTTGAATATGAACTATTCAAGGAGGGTGCTCACCGGCCCTACATAACAGTTGGGACAGAAGAGGGCGTGGAACACCTAACGACGGATGGGTTTGAGAATATTGTGATGGTTACTCCGGAAGAAGGTATGATGCACAACCAGACCATAGTTTTTAAGTATCCAACTTATTTGGATCCTGATTATCTTCTTCTCAACAATGATAGTGTTGTTTGGGCAAAGAGGAACAGTGTTCGTGGTGAAAAACAAAGCCAGGTTGTTGCCTTAGTAAAGGGTGAGGCTCCAGAAAGAATTTTTGTGCAAGGACTAGGCTACAGGAAAGTTGCAAAATACATTGAGGAGCCCATATTATGCATGAAGTGTTCTCGTTGGGGACATATGGCTTGGAAATGCCGGTTTGATCCCAGGTGTCGGTATTGTGGTAAGAAACACGACTCTCGAGAGTGTAGAGTCAAGATTAAAAACGATGAAAAAATCGTCCCATCTTGTTGCAATTGTCGAGGCAGCCACAATGCTGGTTCCTATCTATGCCGCATGAAGCCTCATCTGAGAGACTCCAGGACGGGTCCTACAAGTAGGATAGATGTATCCTCGAAGGAAGGAAAGATTGTGCAGCAGGAACATGGAGGAAACAGCTGAAAGCCAATGACAGCTCCTATGAACAATGTGTGGGAGAAAGGAACGGAGACAATTAAGGCGAGCCTAGGGAAAGTAGGAAATGCAGCTGAAAAAAAATAAACCTTGTGGAGACAAGGTTCAGGACAATATAGTGAACTCGGAGGTTGGTACTCAAATATTGGAATATCTAAAAAAAAAAAATAGACAAGAGGATTGAGGCATTAGAAAAATTAGCTATGGAGGGTAGACGGGGTGAAGATGGTGGTGAAACAGGACGTGAAATGGAAAGTGAAACGTGCGTAGAAGAAAGTAAGGCAGAAAAATGACGTATTCATGATAGAGGATAGTCAGGAAAATGAACTTTCTATTAGTGTTAGCGGTGTTCAACCTTCTCTAGTGACAAATGTTGAAAGAAAGGTTAAAGTAAAACAGAATACAGAATTTAAAAAAAAATTATATATGAATAATATTACCTTTGATATTAATAGCTGTTGTGCAAGTGAGGAGAAAGCAAAAATGTTATAGTGTTGAGAGAGTCTAAGAAACTCTTGTATCTCATGGAATGTGACGGACAGGGCAAAGGTAGTTTTATTATTAATCAAGGATGAAAGTAGAGTGAGGATATTATCTTGGAACGTTAATGGGTTAAAAATTAGTACGGTGGATGCACACTATAATACTCTTAGAGAGTACTATATTAACTTGAAATGTTAAATGCGATTCTTGCATTGCAATTTGTGTATTTGTACTCAGTGAATATGTGCGCCCCTTGGGGGACTTGACATAGAGGGGAGGGGGTAGAAATAGCCTAAGCTACTCTATCCCTTTGAGATGTATTTTTTTTTGTAACACTTACTATATTAATATGCAATGTTAAATGTTGTATTGTGATTTGTGTATCTGTACTCACTGAATTTGTGCCCCCCTTGAGGGACTTGAAGTAGCCCAGCAAACACAGAACGTTTGTGAACGTTTTTAAATGGTGCCACAAAGGTAATACTCTAACATTTGACATAAATACGTATTTCTGACGTTCTTAAAACCACTAGATATAACTAAAAACATGTATTCTTGAGACACAGTTTTTTAAGATTTATGTAAAAATTTAAAAATAGTAGTGAATGCTATGGAATTATAATGTTTTCATGCTTTATATATAAAATAAACAATTTTCAGTCAACATTTCGTTTTTTTTTGTTTACTTTATGTAAACCTATCCATTTACGTTCTTATAACATAAATATAACATTTATATGTCGTCAATATGACGTTATTTCCACGACATCGTTACGTTATTATAATGTTATATTACCGTATAATTCCGGTATAAAAAGCTGAAATATATTGAGCTTTATATTTTAAACCTTGTAAAATTGTCGTAAAACTTGGAATAAGACACTAAGCATGCTTTATTTATGAAAATATAGAAACACATCAACATAAACATAAAACCACATGTCACCTAGCTATAATTCTTTGTCTTTCTAGAGAATGTAATTTACGCTTTGACAATCTTTCTTCATATGACAGGTTTCTATTTTGGGGTATTAACTTTGTTATCCTCCGCTGGACGCATTCTAGTAAATTTATAACCATGATGTGGATATACTGTGACCAAAGTGAAGTGCATATATATCTAAATGGAGCCTACCCAGAGGAAGATATATCTGAAGAACATGAACCAATATCTTAATTATTACTAATGTTTCAATACATAATCCCAGTGTTCTGTTTGCCTTATTACGAACATTTATTCATTGATTTTTGTTTGTTTTAAATTCTTACTAATCATAACTCCCAGATCCCTTTCATAATTCGACTTCATAATCTCAGCACCATGCATGCATCTAGCTTATATCTTGTAACTCGATCTATCGTCATTACCTATCCTTTAAACCTTACATTTGTCAGTATTAAACGGCATCCGCCAATCTTTTGACCATATTTCAGTACCCAATTTAGATCGTTCGATCGATCAATTTAGACCTCCTTGTATCATGTATCATCATACATGATGATAAATGATACACACTACTGGGTATGCTGATGATATAATGATACACACTACTTGTAATTTATTTGTACCCTATTTGTAAATTATATGTAAATTTGTACCCTATTTGTAATTTACACGTACATGTATAGGATGTCCATTTCTTTCTCAGATATGTCTTCTTTCTTTCTCTCCCTTTCTATTTCAGATATGTAAAAAATTATTATACCCTGATTTACCCTAAACGTTTTAATGTAGGTAATTAAAAGATTATAAAAGGTTTTTTTTAAATGTTATTTATTTACGTTCTAAGGTCGTATATAAAATTCTCAAAAAACATTTTTAAAACGTAATTATAAACGTGCTGAAAACATGAAATGTCGTTTTTAGAATGTTTTAAAAACGTGAAAATGTTTGCTGGGAGAGGGGGGTAGAAATAGCCTAAGCTACTCTATCCCTTTGAGATGTATTTTTTCTTTTCTCAATAAACATACTTGAACTTGAACTTGAAGCACCATTGTGTGTAATAATAAACCAATTTGTTTTTTAACAAATAATACACCAGTATGGTAAAACAATCCTGTCAGCTGTAAAAATATTGATGCAGTTATTTAAATGAAAAATATAATGAAAGAAATATTACTGGTTTATTTTAATCCTATCTTTTTGTACTGTACAGTATATCCAAGGAAGTGAAAAATTGAGACATAATGCACAATTTAATGAATGATTAGCATGGATAAGCAGTTCAAAAGAAATATGACTATTACATATCAACATGAGATCTTAATGATCCTTGGTCAACATGATTTAATAAGGATAATACAGTACTGTATTTGTAATAATACAAACTATAATTTAAAATCTTCATTACTGATTTTTTTTATTAAGAAGATTAGGTATACACAGCAATGTGCTGCTACCGTATTCTATATGGAATATTACACAGTGTAGATAAAAAACTAGCTATAAGTTTATCTAATACTCCCATCTCACAGGATGGTTAGACATATTGTACATGAATCAATTTAGAAAATACCAGCCTCAATACAAAAAACAAATCAACTCTGACTACAACTCTTCGCGATTTTCACAAGAGGTAAGCACTGAATCATGGAAACATTATATTATAATTACTCTTACCAGTTTTCTACAAGACTCCTGTATTTTTTAACATGTTTAGGTATACACAGCAATGTGCTGCTTCCCTATTCTGTATAAAGGACCACACAGTGTAGATAAAAAACAGCTACAAGCTGATCCAACATCCTCACCTCACAGGATGGCCAGTCATACATGGAATTAGGAGAGAACAAATACTTAATGCTGATCTATTAGCCTCCACTGGGAAAATCTGGGTGCAGCACAAGAATATCTTCCAATATTCCTGAGTGTATGAAGTAATTACAGAGCTCAAAATACCTCATACCATTTGGTATGAAGTCACTGATAACAGGGCAATCACAGATATAGTGTTGGAGAGTATGTTCTCTCAAGTAGGACTGAAAACAAATGTTTTTTCCACCAAGAGGGCTATAAACCCATGGAACCGCCTACAGTAACACCTGACCAGTACAGTAACACTTGACCAGTACAGTAACACCTGACCAGTACAGTAACACCTGACCTGTATGGTAACACCTGACCAGTACAGTAACACCTGACCAGTATGGTAACACCTGACCAGTACAGTAACACCTGACCAGTAGAGTAACACCTGACCATATGGTAACACCTGACCAGTACAGTAACACCTGACCAGTACAGTAACACCTGACCAGTACAGTAACACCTGACCAGTACAGTAACACCTGACCAGTATGGTAACACCTGACCAGTACAGTAACACCTGACCAGTACAGTAACACCTGACCAGTACAGTAACACCTGACCAGTACAGTAACACCTGACCAGTACAGTAACACCTGACCAGTACAGTAACACCTGACCAGTATGGTAACACCTGACCAGTACAGTAACACCTGACCAGTACAGTAACACCTGACCAGTACAGTAACACCTGACCAGTACAGTAACACCTGACCAGTATGGTAACACCTGACCAGTACAGTAACACCTGACCAGTATGGTAACACCTGACCAGTACAGTAACACCTGACCAGTACAGTAACACTGACCAGTATGGTAACACCTGACCAGTACAGTAACACCTGACCAGTACAGTAACACCTGACCTGTATGGTAACACCTGACCAGTCTCTCAGGGGGATAGACACCGTCCCTAAACACTCCCACACACCCGCTGGAAACCTCCGTAACCAACTTTTTGTTACAACGTACGTGAGACCAGTCAAGCAGTGTGACGCCCCACCGGGAAGCCCACACGTAAAAAAAGAAAAATCATTAGGAATCTTGAAAGAAATTTGGAATGAGGCTCGTCCCAGAATTGCGAATGATTGTGTTTAAAGAAAGACATAAATAACTAGACCTGACGTCGTAAGAGAAAAAGGAGAGGAAGAGAGGAGCCATGATAAAGACATATAAAATACTTATGGCATTGGCAGAGTAGAAAAAAAAAAGATATAGTGTTCAAAATGAATACCAGGAGAGCTTGCATGAGAGTTTAAGAAACATATGAGTCATAGATATGTGAAAAAGTTTTCGTTTAGTGTAAAAATACGGAGAAAATGGAATGAATTAAATGAACAAGATGTAACTTCATTCTTAATGTTAAAAAAGTAGAGATGATAGAGGAAAACGCCAGGATTCCTTTCATTGCTCAACCAGCGAAGAGAAAAGCAGGACCCAAGAGCTAAAGCAAGTTCCCGTAGGGACAACGAGGCGAGGCCACACAGACCAAATAATGGACGCGAGCCTGGCTTAACGATTTCCTTTAACAACGTGAGCGGCGCGGCAGCGCTCCATCTCCGCCCCTTGTTACCGCCAGACACGCCAACAATCCGCCAAAAACGCCAACAATCCGCCAAAAAAGTCAACAATCCGCCAAAAAAGCCAACAATCCGCCAAAAACGCCAACAATCCGCCAATGCCAACCCATAGAAATTCTAAATAACAGAAAAATGTTATAACCAAAGCCTATGGAAATATCTGCAGGCCCGGCGGACGGCGCTGCTCGTGTGCTCTCGTGTTTGGCGCCAAAACAGTTCTTTGTTTACAGCGGATGTGTTCCAAACTGCTTTCTTTTTTTAGCATTAATTTTGTTAGTTTCTTTGATATATCGTTTTAAATAATATTTATGTTTAATAATTAATGGAAGATATATCACAGGGATGATCAAGGGGGCATCACCTACGCTTCTGTTCATAATGTTCAACCACAGGTAGAGTGACGGCCTCCCTTCATGCAGGTCGGCGTTCAATCCCCGACCGTCCACAAGTGTTTGGGCGCCATTCCTTTCCCCCGACTCATCAATAATCATTATCCTGACCCCTTCCCAGTGCTTTATAGTGGCTTGGCGCTTTCTCTTGATAATTCCACTCCCTCAAGTT